>JAOTAY010000189.1:24493937-24505458 GCA_025629805.1 Erythroxylum baracoense
ACAATGCCACGTACCATAGTGTTTGTTTGAATTCAAACTTAGTTTATGAACTTGTAGTGATTAATCAAGAAGTATTAACATTAGAAATTCACGTATAATTATGGATGATCTAAGGCATATTAAACTCCTAGGATGGTATATAGGCTGCAAACCTGTGATGTAGCTTCCATAAGGCTTATCGATGAAATATTCCACTAGTTTAGGAGTCATAGCGAGAAAACCCTTTCTCGATTGATGCGGTGTAACAATGTCATATACCATAGTGTTTGTTTGAATTCAAAATTATTTTATGAACTTATAGTTTATGTTATATGGAACGAGGATTGTTGTTTCAATTATGTTTATGCAGATTGTTGATGTTTGTTTTATGTTTATGCATATTGTTGATATTTCACTTATGTTTATGCAAAATGTTGACTAATGAGTTATGTTAATTTGGAATGTTAATATTTGAGTTATGTTTATGTGTATTGTTGATATATGAGTTATGTTAATGCGGAATGTTGATGTTTGACTTATGTTTATGTGGATTGTTGGTGTTTGAGTTATGTTTATGCGTATTGTTAAATTTTGACTTATTTTTGTACATAATGTTGATATTTGAGTTATAGATATCCGATATAATGTCACCCGGTAGAAACAAAGGAAAGAAGGTAGCAAGTATCGGAGTTGTCCCTAGTCAATAACAACCACATCAATCAAATCCTACTCAATAACAACCACATCAATCAAATCCTATACAACAACAACAATCGACCTCATCCATTAATAAACTAAGTCAATAACAACCTCCATCTACCTTAACTACTACAGAAGGATCTGTAGGTTTGTTAATCATTAACACCTACAAATAGACTTATGCTTAAATATATATTTACGTGTTTAATGTGTATTGTCTTATCATTATTCATTTGTTGTCAGGTTTCAATATTATCATAAGAAAAAGAGGTAGAGGTATAATTAAAGGTTGTGACTTGCAACAAATGAATGTTGCAATGAACAACAAGTTATCTTTACATATTGATACCTCACAAGGTTGTCCTATAGACAAGGTTTAATTGGCAAAATTATCTAATCAGTTGGCAGTAATTGCCAGAATTAAATTGCCTTGCCTTAAGCATGCCAAGCAATTAAAGGAAGACAACTTGCTAGAGAATGCTTTGGATAAAGTTTCTATAAAATTTCAATTTACTAAATTATATGCAATGTTGTTTTACTTTTCTAATGATTAATTTCACTTTTTCTTATTGTTCACAAATGAAGTTGAGTATCGTTGATATCGACAAACCTGAGTTTTTGAACTGTGTCACTTCACGTTTGAAATAAAGGATCAAGGATTGTCGTTATTGACTGCATAGATATTACAAATCTTTTTCTTTTGATGAGGAGGTAAGGACACATATTACAAAATGGATGTCTCTAGAAAATTAGAATAGTTTGTGTGAATATTAGGCCTTTCCTAACGTTCAAGTTTGTTTTCTTTCTCTTTACATTTGCTTCCATTAAGCTTCTTACATAATTTAATGACTATTCCTTTTCTTTATTTAGGAAAAGTATAAGAAAGACAAGGTTAACAGAGGAAAAATGAAACTCCTAATAACTAAGGCTCTAAATTAATTGTAGTTCTGCAAAATTAATATGTAAGTTCTTTGTTTAGAAGTTATAATTATATCAATAAACACAATATTATTTATTGTGTTTTATATTTTTCTCTCCATAAAACATAGTTAGAAGGAATTAAATGGAGAAGAGTGTGATAAGATCACACTCTACAAATTGACACACTATAAGGAAGGTGAAGGTTGGATGTCTAAAAAAGTGCACAATAATTATTTAAGTATAAAATTTTGTTTAAATTTTAAGTTTATTTGTTTATGTAGTATTAACTAATAATATTTGAATTGAATATTGATTTTCTTTTATAAATTTTAGAATAAGATGCAGAAGTTATTGCAAACATCAATGTCTTATGAAAATGAGCCAAATATAGATGACATTTGTAACAAGGTGCTTGGTACACGATCCGGATACATCAAAGGCTTGGGATTGGCCCTAAGCCAGTTGCTTCATTCTCATCAAGACCAACATACATTCAACGTCTTAAAAAGGAAAACAAGTCTCTTAAAAAAAAGGGTAGCTAAGTATCAAAAGTACCTAAGAAAATTACTTAGCTCGGATTATGTAAGCAGTGAATATGAAGACGGTCTAAGTGACTATTTTAATATTTGTATTTTTATTTGTAAAAAAATATTTTTGAAGTTGTAGTTAAAATTTTATACATAATCTAATTTAATAACATTTTATTTTTAATATAGAATGCTAAGTAAGGAAACTCAAGACTACGTAAACAAGTGTGATAAATATCACTAACACTCTAACCAGCACTACAAGCCTGTTACTGATTACGTGTCCATTTCTAACCTTATACATTCACTTTGTAGGGGATGGAAATCCTAGGTCCTTTTTTCTTATGGTGAATTGGATCAAATTCATCTTGGAGGCGGTCGATTACTTTGCTAAATGGATGGAGGCTGAAGTCTATGCCACAATCGCAGTTAGAACCGTGGGGTAGTTATTGAGGATTAACATAATCAGTCAATATGAGGTTCCTTTGGCTTTTGTTATAAATAACTCTCTCTAGTTCAATAGCAAAGGTTTCTTGCTATTCTACAACCAATAGGAAATTAAAGAGTTCTTTGAATTTATTGCTCATCCACAAACAAATGGCCTAGCAAAAGTCATAAACAGAAGTATTCTACAAGGTTCGTGTACTAGGGTAGAAAAATATGAAGGAAAGTAGGTAAATTATATTTATTATATCGTTTAGGCCTACTGTACTATACCAAGAACTTCAACATGAGAATGACCCTTCAATTTGATCTTCGGAGTTGAAGGCCTGGTCTTTGTAAAGTTAAATATGGAAACTTTTAAGGGGACACAAAACGAACAAGAATCTAACGAAGAGGATATGAAAAATGAGCTTGACTTACTAGAAGAATGTCAACTACTAGTAGTAAAGGATCAGGAAGTATTAACGCGAAAAGAATCGTTGCGCAAGATTTAAAGGAAGGAGACTTAGTTCTAAGAAGAATCGATGTGTTAGATAGAATTGAAGTAAGAGGAAAGCTTGCACTACAGTTGTCTGGATTATTTATTATAATAGAGGTTGTAAGATCGAAAACCTATAGATTTTCTTATCTTAGCGGACGAGAATTTCTTTATATGTAGAATGAGCATCACTTGCAGTTATATCATCAATAAAAGCTCATCTCTTACATGTCTAAATATATATTTTACGAAGTATCATGATGCATACCCATATCTAGGGTTGGCATAAATATCTTGACTCTACTCAAAAGTCAATAAGCTAAGTATAAGTTACCAGAGTTTTACTTAAAGCTTGGGCTTAACCCCTCATCTAAAATAATGTCATTTTGATTTAACTATTCAAAACAACACCATTTTGATTTATGGGTTTAAGAAATTTAAGATCAAATTAGTCAATTGCATTAAAATGATGTCATTTCAGGGTGACTCAGAGCTTATCACTATCATCCCTACTCGCATGTTTTTTTTTTCCACTCAAGGTGAAACACACTCATTAAGATATAAATCTGTTGAAATAACAATCATGCTCACAAGACATTTTGGTTCAAACCAAAATGCACTCGTCAAGATGCATTGCTAAAGTAGCGATCTTATATGTAAGATATTCTCACTGAAGAAAAAATGCACTCGTTAAGATGCATATATGCTCAAACAACGATTGTGTACATAGGGATGGCAATCCTGGCCCAGCCAACCCCGCTCGGCCTGATTTTTGGCACGGGTTGGCCGGGCTATGGGCAAGCCATTGGCCGACCATGGTCAACCCTCGCCATGGGCTGGTCGGCCCGTCGGTGGGTCAGATTACAGGCCTGCCAATCCTGGCCCACGTGGGTCACGGGCTGGCCCGCGACTTGTCATGACAGTGCCCTCGACCTGGGCCCGACCCGGCCTATTGTCATCCCTATGTGCACATAAGACATTTCACTTAAGAAAACTCATTCATTAAAGATGCAGATTTACTGAAATAGCAGTCATGCACATAAGACATTTTTTGTTCAATGTAAAGTGCATTCTTTAAGATATAAATTGCTAACAATGATTGTGCATGTAACAAGTTTTTGCTCAATGGAAAATGCATTTATTAAGATGCAGATTTGCTAAAATAGAAATCAAGTATATAAAACATTTTTTCTCAATGCAAAATGCATTCTTTAAGATGCATATCTATTGAAAGAGTGATCATGCACATAAGGCATTTTCCCTATGGGCACAGCATATTTGTTAATAAGTATATTTGCTATATGACAATTATATACTTGAGACATTTTTACTTAAAGCTAAACAAATTCGTCAAGATATAAATCTAAATTGTACAATGATTGCATACTTAAGACGTTTTACTTAAGACACATAAAAAACACATAATTTCCATTTGGGTCTATAAAACTTGCTTACAAAGATATCATAATTTTCATAAAGAAAAAACAAAATTCTTATATAAGGAAAACAGAAAATACATAACAAAAATAAAGGAAGACAATTTATACTAATAATGAGGCTCAAGGGCTGAAAAGTATGTTGAAAATGCATCTATAATTAACTAGACGGAGATTTAAATACTCAAACATGGATGCTCGTGTAATTACTAGAAGGCACACTTTTGGAACATTCACCAACCAACTCTAGACATAGTGTTAAAAGGCCACTTAATGATCAATCTAACAAGAGTTAGATGACTCTTAGATCATTTTACACCATAATTTTTCCCCAAGTCTTTTAACATATTGATAAAGTCATACAATATAAATTCAATCATAGATTTAGGCTTTGGGGAAAGTTTGGTGGCAAACAAGTCGCTAACACTTAAGTTATTTCTTTTTGAAAATTGAATGAGAAAATTTATTATCACTAGCCAAAGCTGTTAGAATATTACAATAGAGGTCTAGTTAAATCATAGTTCCTAAAAACTTAATCAAGCAAGATATAAGTTACAAGCAACCCATTTTTAAAGATTCTATCTACATTTCATGTTAGGAGAAAGCATTTGGTATATAATATAGTACTTTCTAATGTCTGCTCCCTTGTAAAGCTTGTTGTTCCTTTCCTTTCAAATGGAATAAATGGTTGTGGTGAAAGTAGTGTTAATAAGCACTGCATTATTCTTCAATCGATTAGCTTTCAAAATGAACCAGGCCAAAACTCCATTCCAATTATAACTTTAGAAATGTTCCACTAGTATATACATCACTCTATTCCAAACTATTTTAGAATACCGACATTGAAAGAAAAGATGTTTCCTATCTTCCTTAACTTCCTTACATAAAATACATATTAGACTATAAGTTCCAAACCATCTATTTTTTTATTCTGATTCTTTTTTTTCACAAGCCAAATGATTAAAGAGGCTTTGAGGTTTAGAGAGTGCTTCCAAAGTAAATCATACCATAGAACATCTCCTAAACATGTTTTGTATATTTTATAACAAGATTTATTTGTATATATTTCCTTGAAGTTAAGATTCCAAGCAATGGTGTCTTGTCTTTGCAAGTGTTGGAGTTGAGGTAAATAAGTTGCTATAAAGGAGAATCCTCTTAAATTTGTAGACCATTCTCAATGCTGAAAGAGCGAAGAAACTTTTGAATAAATGGAGGTTATGTTTTTCATATACATAATTTCATTTCTCAAAATAAGAGGACTAAAATTTGTCCAATTATCATACCATAACAATATGATTTCCCCATTTCCTAATTGATGTTTTATCCAGGGATATAACTGATTCCTCAAGCTCAACATATGTTTGAAATTTCAAGAATGATCTGCCAGAAATTGTGGTTCGTAAGGTAAAATTCATCAATCCATTTAATCCATAGAGCTCCTTATCTACAAAAAGTCTCCATATCCTTTTACTCAAAAGAACTTTCTGTATAAGAGATATGGGAATTATCCCTAACCCCCTCTCTTCTTTGGAGGAGCTATTTCTTCCTATTTTACTTTTACGCCCTTTGAATTTTCAGCTTTACCAGACCATATGAAGGCCTTAATGATTATGTAATCTCCTTGATAACTCTCTTAGGCAATAAGAAATAAGCAGTCCAATGAACATGCAAACTACTAAGAACTAAATTGATAAGAACAAGCCTAGCTACATAGGATAAAAACATGTTTTTCCAAGCATTGAATCTAATGTTATAAGCTTCAATGAGAGGGATGCATTTAGAAAATCTAGGCTTAAAAGATGTGATAGGAATGCCAATTTTTTTAGGGGGGGAGTGGGGGAATGAATACCAAACCCTCTTACATCAGAAGAGACAAACAAATTGCCTTTATTAGTTTTAACTTTTAAGCTTGACCAATCTATAAAAATATTGAGGATATTTAACAAGATTTGAGTAAAATGAATGTCTGTCCTACCCAACAACATAAGTTCACCAGCAAACATTAAGTGAATGATCTTAATCTCTCTATATTTGTGGTGGAAAATGAATCTATCATTGTATTTGGTTAGCTTGCTCAACATTTTGGAAAGCCCTTCCATTTCTAGGGTGAACACGTAAAGCGAGAGGGGATCCCCTTGCCTTATTCGCCTAGCATTTCTGAAGGATTGGGTGGGGATTCCATTTACTAGGATTAGGTGGGGATTCCATTTACTAAAATACTAATGGTTTTTTATAAAGTGTAATCTTTCATTAACTCATGAATTAGAAATATATTATCACCAATGGAATTTCTAGTAATAAAAGCTCCCTCAATTGGGTTTATAACATCTTTTTAAGCCATCTTCAACCTATTGGCTAATAGCTTGGCAATTACTTTGTAAGCAGTGTTTAAATAAGAGGTAGGTCTATAAGCCACCATGGAAGAGGGATTTTGTTTCTTAAGAATGAGGCAGATGTAGGTGAAATTCATTTCTTTTAGTATATTTGAGAAATCAAAAAATTCCAAAATTACATCAGTGAGAAGATTTTCAGTGATATCCCAATTATTTGGAAAAAAAAGTAAAAAAGACATTAGATCCTGTGGCTTTAGAGGGGTACAAACTGAATAATGCTTCCTTGACTTCTTGATGATTGATAGGAATTACCAAAATTTACTTCAACTTTTAGCTAATAGTGCTTTTGAAAAATATCTTTAAGTTGAGATCAAGTCTTGGCTTTGGAGGGGAGTCATCAAAGCCCATCAGGTTGATAAAGAAATTCCTAGCAATTTCTTATAGTTTACTCTGGTCTAAAGAGGAAATCCTCCTATCATCCTTGAGTTCTGTGATCTTACTCCTATTCTTCTTACTAGCAAAGAGGAGTAAAAGAGATACTCCCATAACCAATTAACTCTAGCTTTCTACTTTAAATTTGAATTGTGTAGCTTAAGAGCATCTTGATGCTTCTTAAGCCTTTGAGTTTCAATAGCTCTTGAAGAATTATTATAGGGAAACTTGTATCATACCTCGTGAGCCTCTTTCAATTTGATTTTAGTAACAGTAACATTGGAATTTTGATTTATGGCAAAGCACTTAAGGACATGCTTAACTTGTTTAAGCTTTTGCATTAATTGAAAAGCCTTGTAACCTATCACTAGATAATTCCAACTATTAAGGATTGTTTCTTGGAAGCCTTCTTTAAGAGCTAGTCTATTGAAGAATTTAAAGGAAACACTAACCTTTTTAAAAGCAAGAAGGTTCCAAATAAGCATGTATGAGTGGTCATGATATGAATTTTCACCAAAGTGAGCATATGATTACGAGATTTGGTTTAGCTACAAGCGATTAACCAATGCTCTATCTAATTTTTCCCTTATAAATAGTTCTCCTTATTGCGTGTTATACCAAGTGAATAATCTACCTATGAAGCTAAGATTTACCAAATTAACCTTTTGGACAAGATTAGTTAACTCTCTACATGTTCCCAGGTTGTATCTCCTACCTCCTTCTGCTTCATAAGATAAGAGATTATTGTTGAAGTCTCCTACTAGTAATCAAGGTTATGAGATGCCAACTTAAATAGCTTGGAGGTCTTCCTAATGTTTTTATCTTTGAAAGGAGAAATTGGAGGCAAATATCACAATCAACTCAAATTTAGTGTACAAATCATCCATCTGACATTTCAAATGCATGAAATGATCACTTTCACAAGTTACATGGACCACTACCTTGTCTGAATTGTAAAGGCATGTAATCCTTCCATTATAATAGGAAAGAAGGTTAGAAAAAAGTTTCCATTCATCTCCCAAATACTTGAGGCCATATTGCATTTAAGATGATTTTATTTTAGTTGCAAGTAGGCCCGCTAAGCAAGGCTTCTTGTCAAAAATGACCTCTTTCATAAAAGACATTTCAGGGGGTCATTTAATGCTCTAACATTCTATATAATTATTGTCATCAAGGGGTTGGTCCTCTTTTTGTTTGTTTTATTTTTAGCTGATCTTTCTCTTGAGTTAATAGTAGTATCTTTAGCTTGTTCCTTATCCAATGGATTCCCTATAGGTTCTGATGGCTTTCCCAAGTTTGCTTCAGGTTCCAACTATGTATTCATATTTTGAGGCTCTTCAATCTCTTCAACTACTGGAATTTTTCTGATTCTTTCTCCTCATTACCATCTTTATCAATATGTTGGATAGTTTCAAAGGTATCAAATCCCATGAGTTCATCATGCCCTCCTATCTTAAAGTCTCTCCCTATGGCTGTCCATTTTCTGTTAACACTATTAGGCTTCCATGAGTAAGTTATAAGGATTTCAAATCTCACCATTTCCTAATCTTCTCCCAATTTTGAGACGGGAATGCTCTCTTGCAACTCATAATTTCTTTTAACTTCAACAAAAAATTTTGCAAAGCAAATCCTCTTTATGGTAGCTATTTGAGAATCCGTGCATATTGGCTTTCCAAGGGAGCTAGGTAGAAAACTTAAACCCTTAATTGCCTAAAATTTCAAAGGAACATTGTGGAAATTGATCCAGATGGGAAATAAGTTTATGTTATCTCTGTCACAATTTGTTCCTGGCTTCCATTTCTGTATGAACACGGGCTATCCACCTACATGCTAAGGACCTTGCTCTAAATTTTCATTCAAATAAGTTTCTGCATTGAATTTGAAGAGAAAGGAGTCATCTTCCATCATCATTGTCTTTTTCCAGTCCCTTTTTACTCCATATCGCAACTGCCCAAACATGAACCACAAGGAAAGTAGGCCTTCGACTCTAAAAGATCCCAACCAAATTTATAGACCATACATTTGCTCCAACTTTAAGCAACTCTATGGGAGCGGTAAGAACGCCTATTTTCGTAACATCCTGATAATGCTTTAGCTTGCCTTTATTGTTTTGGATATTTAATTTATTTCTCCAAACCTCAGCTGGTTGAGTTGCATCAGAGGGAGTTCCATTCTTAACATTTGCTTGAAATAGAGTTTCTTCATTTAGCACCATTACATATCGAGCGAGCTCTAGAAAATTTTTCAATGATAAATCTTAGGAGGGAGCTACTTCACTAACTTCCTCTATGAAATGCGAGGCCAATGGATCCCCTTCCATTGATGCAATGCCGCTCAGAGTGGTGCATTAAGGTGTGCAACAGCATGATAAACAAATCATACAAGGAACTTTTCTTTTCAAAAAAGGAAAGTTCCAGGGGTAAAAGTGTAAATCAAATAAATAGAAGTTATAGGAGAAATCAAATAACACTCGAGTTATTTATGGTTAAGGCTATATGTTTTAACTTGATCAAATTCTTACACATATTAAAGTCCCTTAATAATGTATGTGGTCATGTTATCATAATTCCAAGTCTCAAAGGCTTGCTCTTCATGTAAATTAGAAAATGCATCCACTTTATATTCTTTCCTTCTTAAATAGTTACTTTGATTTTGAGAATCAAATTATAATTTCTTATAGTCTACCATTAGACAAAAAAAAATTTACCATCTAGAATCCTTAAATGTTTATCTTAAGCCTTAAGCTCCCTTTTTAACTCCCTCATGGTCTTTTCGTGTACTTTGGTCA
This sequence comes from Erythroxylum baracoense, assembly GCA_025629805.1. NCBI lineage: Eukaryota > Viridiplantae > Streptophyta > Magnoliopsida > Malpighiales > Erythroxylaceae > Erythroxylum > Erythroxylum baracoense. The sequence continues at coordinate 24,503,975 of JAOTAY010000189.1, forward strand.
TCTCGCCTTGAGGCTATATTAGCCTCTTAATCTGTATCATGTACTTGTCATTAAGGATCTTCACAATTAAGATGAATTGGAAATATAATTAAAAGGTATACTAAGTAAAAGATATTTTAAAAGGGAGAAGAAAAGATAAATCTTGACCATATTAATCTCCATTTAGTGACATTACATTTCTTTTCTAATAATTATCAATTTTGAGGATGGATCAGAGCTTGCTTCATGTGTGCCATAGGAATGGAATTATCATAAATCAAGTTCTGATTCTTTACATTCCATTTAAGCACATATGGCTTCAATGTAGACTTGGAAACTTCCCTCTCCTCCTTCAATATTGCAACTTGAGAAGTGATATATTGAAAATTTTTTGTGGAAACCTATATGGGATTTTACATTTTCTTATCGAACTCCTCATCTAAATCAACTTGGACTACAAGGCTCAAAGGTGTACCCTATTAGTTGTATGTGGCTCCTTATCGTGCAACCCTTTTCCTTGTCTTAGAGGCATCCTCCTTCTTTCAAGTGAAATATAAGCTTACGTAGATTCATTCCTATAAAATATATGAAAAGAGGGTAATAAATGTAGATATAAGAACATAATTACATAATAAGTAATCTACAAGCATATTGATCAATAACTTTAGCCTCTGACAAAAGTTTCTTCTCCAGAAGCAACTCTACGGGAGGAAAGGGATTATTAGAATCATATGTGATATAACATAAGGGAATTTGACTTTTTCCTTTCTTTAAAACCTGGATTAACCTCTCGATAGACCTGACTGAAACCCCACTCACTTGCATATCCTAAAGATAAGTGTTGGAACCCCACCCCGGCGAGCTACGAGCCCGACGTCCTACGTGACATCTGGGCATGCATCCCACAAGGGAGGAATTCCCCACCAGGTCAAACCTCAAAACAAAACAAACTCATTTTACTTACCTCCGATCCTTTCACTTTGATTTAATCCATAAATTTCAAAAATAATATCAAGAGTTTTAAATTTGTATGGAGAGGTAGAAAAAGGTCTTAGAAAACTAACGCTTCGAAAATCAGGTCAATCGGAGGTCGGAAGAAAAAGTTATGGCCAAAAGAGCGCATTTAAAATCGCGAGGAACTATGTGGCCAACCCATGCCCACTCTCGCGACCGCCTCGCGGTTCCAAGGCGCGCTGGATGCGCGCGCTCGCGAGGAGCTGCGAGGCCAGCCCCTCAAAACGACAGTCCATCTTCAAACATCCATAACGTCTTACTCAGAACTCAGAAATTTGTAAATTTGGTATCAATAAAAAGTTAAAAGCAAGTTCTACAACTTCTATAAAGGATGCAAAAACCTATTTAGTCTCTAAGAGTGTTAAAAACCACTGCAAAGAGACTGCCCGTAAAAAACATCTTAAACAGCATCAAAATTTCTAAACACCATAACTTTCCACTCTATGGGCCGAAAATCTCATACTTCATATCATCAGAAAGATAAAAAGAAA
>JAOTAY010000189.1:24505558-24519193 GCA_025629805.1 Erythroxylum baracoense
ATTGTATAATATTTATTTATGTAAGCATATGATAAAATATAACTTGTGCTAGCATTGAACAATATACAATCAAATACTTCTATATCATATTAACTACACCAAACCAAATTCCAAACCGAACATCCATGAACCAAACAACACAAATGACATTTATTTCAGATACACAAAACACAACCAATTCAATTCAATAGTCAAAATTTCAGATCACATTCCAAGTTTTCAACTCCAACCAAATAATTTCATACACAAATACAACCGAACTCAACCAATTCAGTATATCCACAATTCCACATTCACTATCCAAATTTCAAATTCCAACTTCCAAAATTCTAGATCACGCAACGACACAAAAAATACCAAGTCTCCAACAGCCAACACCGTGCATCATCCAACCAAATCCATTACAAATTCACAATCCAACAATTCCAAATTTCCAATCCAAGTATCCAATCCAACACAAAATTTTTTTTAATTAAGCATAAAATTTTCAAAATCAGAAAATAATGTTCAAACTTCGGGTCTTGGACGGTTAGACCTCTTGGTGTGGTGGGTCTTCGAATTTTTGGCACAGGTGATAGCTCCCCTTCTCCGGTGGCTTCAGATGCATCTCCGGTGGCTTCAGATGCATCTCCGGTGGCTTCGGTGCTGCGGCTTCGGGCGGAGAACGTGGTGGCCTCTTCGAATCTGCGTGGAGGAACGACGATGAAGGGAGGAGCACTGGCGGATAGGAGCGAAGGAGGTGAGGGCGAGAGAGAGCATTGGCAGCAGTGAGGCGGGAGGTGATGGCGACGGTGAGGCGGGCGGCGCGGGGACGCAAGAGGAGGCGGCGCGGGCGCGGTACAGAGAGAGAAGAAGAGAGGAGAGGTGGTGAGACTTGAGAGTTGAGAGATGAAGAAGATAGTGAGAGTCAGGGTGGGGTGGGTTTAGGGTAAAAAAAGTTTTCCAATTTTACATAATGGTCCCCCATGTTTTCAACTTTTACGATACCGGCCGGTACCATCTGAAAACCACCGGTACCGGCCGATATCTGCCACTGGTACCGATGGGTATGTGTACCGTACCGGCCGGAACGGTACGGTACCCATTACAATGCATATGATACAAACTACACAACAGATTTTTGAAATTTTAGTAAGGGTAACTTTCATATCATTAGGTATATTGAAGATGCATATGTGTTAAAATGGACAACTTGCACTTATCATCGAAATTGGAGTTGAACATATCATTATTTTATTCTAAATTGACATTTGCAAAATATACCTGTTAACATTATTAATCAAGAAATGTTGACATGGAGACTAGTTCCAGATGGCCCTAATTCATTCCGTTGGGAGGAATGTGGCAAAATTGTCTCTACTTAAAAAATAAACAATGTAGAAAAAATCTCCATTTCATACACTAATCATCGTTTGCCTTCTATGGCCGATCTTTCGCTTCAATGTGTTTAGTATCATCCGAACAATGTCACTTTCCTTATTATGTACATCTCATTTCCTTTTATGAAGCTAGTATATATATTCACATTTGATGGTATATACTACATATTTTTTTAAGCTTCCTTAAATCTCGAAGATGACATGTATGTCCATGGAGGCGGGAGAGATGTCACAACGGTCCGTAAAGGATTTGGAAAATTGGTTGTTTTGGAAAATTCGTCAATTCCACAGACTTCGTCTGCTCATTCATATATGCATGTCACTCCAATTTCGATTCATTTAACAGTTTACTAATCTGACAATATCTAAGTTCTATATTGATTGTGTTTTAGGTAAACCGTTTCGTACTGGCAGTTCATTTGGAGAACTTATCTTTTGTACTAAATCTAGTGACTCATTCACTGTATCCTTTACAAGTTTAGCTATAGCGGAAAAGTTGTTGCAAGAAGGTGTGAAAACCCTACACCTGAGGGAAAAACTATTACTGTTTCAATTGGTACCTTCGAACGTGCAAGGACCCTTCTTGGGAATCCAGACATCAGGGACTCATTTACCTTTACCAACTCTCATGTCACTTATAATCCAAAAAATTATTATATCATTGTCATTTATCGATGCAATCAATTGGATTCAACTTTAAAGTTAATTTATTGTTGTATCTGTAAGAATTTGTTAAACAACTTCTCTACTAGTTAGGGGTCAAGCTGCGTACTATTTAGTGTGGACTGTTATTGTTCTTGTTCTATGACTGTATGAATTATTAAACTTCTAATTGAAAGTGCGTACTACTCCATATATCATATTATTATATTGATACAATTATTTAAATTTTTTATAACTAATTTTTACAATGTTAGTAAATATTAATGATTAATTAATACTACTGTTTAACACTTAAAATTATATTGTATGTGTTTTTTCAACAATACGTTGCAAACATTCAAAACAAATCTTCAATAAAACATACCTTAACTATGATAGATTATAAAAATGTTAGTTTAACAATTTTGAAAAATGTCAACCCTTTGATTACGATTTTGGGGAAATGGTCATCAAATGTGGACCATTTAGTGACAATTTTTAGAATTCGTCACCAAATGTTGATCTTTTGGTAACGATTCCAAATATCGTCACCAAATGAACACTTTTAGCGACAATATAAAAAACATAGCAAAAACCCAACGTCTTTTTACTGGCGATTTCGCATAATCGTCGTCAATTGTGAACATTTTAGTGACGATTTAAGGCATTAGTCATCAAATGTTTCACAAATTATGGTGATAATTTTTGAAAAGCGTCACCAAAAGTTCATTTAGCGACCAATTCATAAAATCGTCACCCATTGTTGATCATTTTGTGACGATTTTAGCGACTAACTTAAAAAGCATAAAAAATGGTACAACATTTAGCGACGAAGGGCTAAATGTCTTCTTTGTTATAGTGCATGTATCATGATCAATGAGAGCCTTATATTCTTTGTCCGTGGCTGCTTTCCACTGAGGAGAACTGAGAGCTTGTTTGTATGAGGTGGGCTCAGTATCATCTAATAAAGGAAGTAGATGTCAACTGGCAGAGAAAAGTCGTGGGTTAAGAGAATTGGTTTTAGAGCGGGTAAGCATGGGATGAGTATTTTTGGAAGGTGATTGAGTATGTGGTGGCATAGAAGTAAGGGAAGAAAGGAAGACTCTATACCTGAGGAAGAGTTGGAGGGACATAATGACTTTAGTCGAGATGTTGGGAGTGTTGGGGATGTTGCTGCTGCTTCTGTTGTATCATTTGAAACACTAGGTGACGAGGTGAAATTATGATGGTCAAAAGAAGAACTAGAAAGTGTTTGAGTAGGAGACAATAACTCACCAGAACTAGAGAAGGAAATAGGCGATGATGTGTGGGATGAAGAACTAGAGTTGTTGGGTGCATGACTATGATCTGAAATCTGTAAAGGATTTAATATATCGAGGGAAATAGTGGTGGAATTGGAAGAAGGACCAGAATTATGCATCATCGAAGCCATTTGAGGATGAGGAAACTGAGACTCATCAAACACTACATGTCTGGCTATATAAATGCGATTAGTCGGTAAATATAAACATAAATACCCATTATGTCGAGAACTACATCCCACAAAAATACAAGTGGTCGTCTGCAACTCGAGCTGCATTTGCAGCACACGTGCTCAGGATTAAGACAGCAAAATTCGTTCAAAGCCTTACGCATAGTATGACAGTGATATATCCAAGAACTCCCCTTGTAATGGCGGTTTTTAGCCAAACTAGAATCGTCCAATTCTTCTTTCTCCAAGTTTGATACTCAGGGTTGGGATGAGGTTGTGTTTCCTCTGTTTGTAGGGGTAAAAATTAAGGAGGTATTGGTTGCGTTCCATCAGCAAAATCTTCAGATTCAAAAGCCTCAAGTGTAGAATTAACTACATTTTCCCATAAAGCATAGTTGACATATCAAGCTTAACTCCAAGGTTTGGCAGTATAGGTTGAATAGGTTGATTGAGGTCATGTAAAAGGCTATGTGAAGAAGGTTATTGGTATTAAGGTGGCTTGACATGATATGAGGAGGGATTAAAATACGTGAGATTGGATGTAAGTCCTTTTAGCGCTCTAATACCATACAAAAGATAAAAGAATTAGATGAGCCTTTTTTAAGTTTGTTGGTTCCCCCTCCATTGTTGTATTGTTGTATTTATACACTTTACAAAGTGATAAGATCAGTAGCGGAGATAAAACCTAAGGAAAGATCTATCAGTAGTGGAAATAGAACCTAGGGAAAGATCTAAGTTACAGGGAGATCTCAAGAGCAAGTTAAAATTTACAACAATACAAATATGTATCTAATAAAATAAATAGATGAGCAAATATTTTCAAACTTGGATTTTATCCTTATCCCTAAAATATACAACCATAAACAACTAAAACCTCCATTTCTTAAATGAACTTGATCTCAATATAGTCATATATTATTTAGTCTCTTAAGAAGTCTCTTGTACCTCAAAGGTTCTTTGAATAACCAAAATCAACTCAAAGAGTCTTATAAACAAATCAGTTTTTATGACAACTAGCTGAAAATCTTTCGACTAAGATATCAAATAGTTGAACAAAAAGACGCCTTTGAATAACTTTTCAAATCCGTTATTGGCTGTGATTAGTTGAATAAACATTGCATTTGATCAATGAATAGTGTAACTGATGCGTAGTTTTCAATCAGTAAATAGTCCAACCTATTCATATATTATGTCATTTAAACTTAAATTTTCAACTCTGCAAGTTCGATCAAAGATTAAATACTCTTTTCTTTGAATTTGTTTCCAAATATTGTTTTAGCATTGATAGGTTTTCTTTAAAATTCAAAATAAATTTCCTTTTATTTACACACACTTATGCAATACTCATGCAACTTTAAGCCTTTAAAACATTAAGATGACCAAGATAAGGCTTACATGAAATTTATATTGATTTTTAACATTTGAAATGGCTTTAATTTTTTTGTTCATATTCCACTTGACTTGTATTGCCTTGAAACTCTCTTGAATTACATACTCCACTTTGGTAATTTTCTTTATTAATTGATTGCTCAATTAATTCAATTAAGTCATTTACTCACTTTGTGTTCATGATGAATTTAATGTTTCATATATTGCTTGAATCATTAATATACTAATATTACCAAAAATAAAATTATTATTACTAAAATATTTTGCATTATCAAAATCATGAGTTCATTTGACCAACAATCCCTCTCTTGTTGATAATGAAAAAACATTCAGTAATATTGAGAAAAAAGTGATATTAAGTACTCTCCCCCTATGTTAATATAATATGTAATATATGTTTCTATAACATCCTGTATGCTATGTATATAAGAGACTTCTTCTTTTTTTCTCCATTTTCTCATAATTTCATTTAAACCCTCCCCAAAAGCTACTATTTACGAATTTCCTCTCTTTAACCATTCTTCACCTTTGGTGACTTAAATCGGTTAGTTTTATATACCAATCTCTTCCTCTCGACGAGCTCGTCACAACCATATCTATTTCAACATCCATCGTTGTCGGAATTGTCACAAAAATTGAGGAGAAAACTGACGAAAAATGTTAATCATCAATTCGTCGCTTCTGGTGGTTGTTACCAACCACCACCACCACCATTCGACTCATCTCGACATTAGAAACAAAAGCCTCATGGTCTCGTTGCCAGCATCTGCTGAGATCACCACCGATTGATGGAAAAAAAGGTTAGGGGTTTTAGTTTGTTTTTCTTCAATTCGTTCAAATCTGTTAAGAATCTGAGTATGTTGCTTTAGAGAAAGTTGTTCTCCTCATCAGGAGCTTTCATTTGGTATAAAAATCGTTGAATTCTAAGACTGAAGATTTTTTGGTGATCAAAGGAAATATTCCGGTGATCAGAGAAATATTTCGATCTCCAGAGATACTATTGCAACAACTATTTTGGTCACATTTGTGAAAAAATTTCTAAAAATTATACTAATCATTTTTTTTCTAAAGAACCATAGTGAGATTTTCAACGGTTTGCGAATAAAAAATCATGAAACGTTTAGGCGAGAATAGGAGAACTTTCTGAATTTCATAAATGGACTGCTTAAGCAATTCGAATGATACCTAAATTGTTATTTAAGCCCAATAACTCCTAATTAGCACTGATTGAGATATTTTCTTACGATTTACTAGGTATAGCAGGAGCGAGGCCCTATTGAAAGGATCGGACGGACGAGTTCGATTACTAGGTAAGTTCATACTGACTTACTGTTACCATAATTGTACCAGCAAATGAATAATGTTCAATGCTGGTATAGACGGCAACATGTAGCAATGCATAACCACATTCATAAGCATATGTATTTATATATATATATATATCAATCGATACTTATATACTTATATAGCGAATGCATATATACAAAAATGCGCACCCGCTTGAATATAAGCCTTTATATCGAATTAACTGAATAGATACATTGGGTTGGGTATTGCATACATGCATTGGTCATTGCATAACTGAATGTTTACTTGATATATTGAATGCTTAATAATTTGATATGCATTTCTATGTTCGATTGTGGGGAAGGAAAGATCTGTAGGACGTGCCACCTTATGGGTATGCATCAGGACTAGATGCGCACTGGTAATAACTATGAGAGTTGTTTTGTTTATGATATTGAGATATGTTATGAGCCGATCCTGGTTGATGCTTGGCTCCTGATCAAACCCTTATTTGTGATGCTTATGACTTTGGACATTTTAAGCAAGGGTTGGACTGTTAGTGATGCTTGGCTCCCCGCAAACCCTTTGGATTAAGAAAGCCTTACAACTACATAAGTATAGGAGCATGCCTAGGCTATTGGTGATGCATAGTTCCCTGCAACCATTCAAGGTTTAGAGTTGTGAGGGCTTACCCTTGGAGATTAGGGTCTTACAAATATTCTTCCCCACAATTTATTTATGTTGCTAATGTAATTGGATGTATAGCATGATGTGTATACATTTTGATATTCATGCATGACTGTGCGCATAGCATTGGGTATCGTAGGATGGTGTGAGCTTACTCAGCGAGGTCTGACTCCCCTCAGCTTTATTTTTTCAAGTCAGTTACCACCGACTTCGCAGCAGTGACTCTCGTGATGTGTCCACTGCGGCCTACCTATGTTTGTGTATGTTCTTTCTTTATTTTCACTTATCTTATATTATCACATCCATAGTGATAGGATTTCATAAGTTGTAAAACTTCTTTATGACGTGCACTATTTTTATTATATTGTATAGACTTGCTGCGTTCTTAGGGTTTGAATTCATTTTGTTGCTAGTGGTAGGCTTACGTCTGATCTGGGGTTTCGAACCTCGGGTCCCATGTGCCGATCACGTGCCCATTTTGAGTCGTGACAGTTTCCTTTTAATTCATGCATGATCTAGTTTCAATATCACCACTCTCATCCCCTTTTGTCAACATTAAAAGGGGCATATGATTAAACTATAAACATCTAAAGGAAAAAAAATTTGCCCTCTCCTTTTTAAAAAACTTTATCATTCAAAGCTATGGAGAGATCAATGAAGATATAGTCCATCGTATCAAATCAGGATGACTTAATAGAGAAAGGAGATATACACCATCGTATTAATCTTTACCATGTTTTATATGTATTGTATTACATAATTTTGTATGTTTAATTATATATATGTATTGATATTTTGTATTGTTATTAATTGCATTACATGTGGGCTTATCAGAAATAGCCTCTCTACTATATAAGGATAAGGCTGCTTACTATCAGACCTTCCCAAATCTCGCATTTCAGTGGGACTCTCACTAGATGTTGTTGTGATTATTATGTATTATATGAAAAAGAGTACATGCAAGATGCTTACCAAATAAATGAAAAATTTTCAAAAAGCTTATACTAAAGTTCAATGTATCTTCCTCCTTTAAGTAAATTCAATAATGATTTCTCCTTCAAAATATGTATGCTGAATTGATATGCTTAAATTTTATTAATAAGAAAGAAAATATGATGTTCATAAAATGTACATATATTTAGTGTTTTGCTATTTTTCATCAAAATTACCTTAATCTAATTGTTGTTAATTATTGTTTTAGGTAATTATTGAGAAGTTACTTAAGAATGATATTTTCCAATGATTGGAGGATTTTATAAGGCAAAACATAAAAAGAAAACTTAACATTAGTTAAACACATCCTAATACAAGATTGTATGCCAAGGCATGTTCTTTACTGGACAAAAATAAATAGCTAGAAGACGTGGCCTTCTATATGATCACATGTTGAGGCATGTTCCTCACTAGAATATTGGTGAACAAGACACACTCTCTTACACAATCGAGTTGAAGCCCATATGGCATAGTGAGAACATATAATGTGAAACACGGTCTCAAACACATATATGTTAGAACCCATTTTTAACTCTTTAAAGGATTATGTAGAAACACTATAAAACATGATATAGGCCATGGTTGTGTCACATACTGTATTTATGATAGAAAAGTTTATTTAAATAGATATGAAAACCCTAAAAAGTTACTTAAAGTATTAAATAGTTTTATCCTTTTCATTTTGTAATTAAGCTTAGATTCATTTAGGAAGAAAGAACCCTAGAAAACGAATATTACAACCTTCTTCATAAGATTAGAAATCAAAATCATTCTAAGAAAGTGAGTTAATTTAAAAGAATTAGATCATCATGAAAGGGGTACTTTATAACGAGTTTATCTACCTTTTATTTGTTTTTTAAGGATGATTAGTGGCTAGATTTCTGTTTATTTAAAATAGATGGAATCCTATTTAATTTTTGTATAACTTAATTTTAGTTTTATAAAAAAAATCTTTTATTTGTGAAATATATATGTTAATCTTAATGCTACTTAAATACAAGCATGAGCATAAACTTGATTTTAATTTATATGAATGTTGTTGAAAAAACATATGCATGAATTGACCTACTTATATTAAAGGTTAAATGAGGCATTAGATATAAAGCTAAGTGAACCTTCTATTAACAAGGCAACATTTTATCAAAGAACTTAGTGCATTCTAGATGTTTTAATCAAATAGATATTTCAATTAGTTAATCTAGGGATAGGTAACTATATGTTGAAAGGTAATAATTCATTACACTAAAAAATTTTGTTAGTCAAACAATAAAACTTCTAAACAACAGAACCAAATTTACAAGATAATGCGAAGGGAATTCCGCTTTAGATTTTATTATTATCTAAGTTCTTGTTGATTACTTATTGATTCCTTTACTGGTGTTTCAATCTCTTTAGCTTAATTTAGTTTTAATTTTACTCAACCACAACCTTTTATTATTCCCTAGATAATAGTAAGAGGGTTAGAGATAGTAATTAATTATCCACATGGGATTGACCTCTATCACTTCACTATTGCAAAATAATATGTCTACTTAAATGTTGTTTTGTACTAGAATAATAGATAAAATGACAATTAAATTTTTTGTATCATTGTCTATAATTAGAGCAATATTAAAGAGACTTGAGTGTTGTTAATCTAGTTTTTTATATTCTTTTATTTATTTCAACTTTATGTTTTTAGTGCTTATGATATATTGATTTCACGTGGGTGATACTTGGTTTATAACAATAAACATCTCCTTTGACCTTGTAGAAGAAAATTTGAAAAATGAGAAGAAACTTTTTCAAATGCTCAAAGAAAGTAAAATACATCAACGTAAGTGATGCATCCACAACTAGCCTAAATAAAGAATCCATTATATTTAGGCTCGATTCAATTGAAAAAAAATATAATTGGTGAAAATTTGGATGTAAAACAATTATCTTTGGTTGAACATGATCTTTCATATGAGTATAAAGTAGATCGTGTCTAACTTTACAAAGTTATAAGAGGATTCATGATCTCATCCATAAACTTGCTTTAGATTATACCTAATTTTACCAAGTTACATAAGGATCTATGATCTCAATCATAAACATGTCTTAGATCGTATCCAACTTTGTAAAGTTATAGGCATATTTATAGTCGTAGACACAAGTGTATCTCAGATCATGTTTATTGGCATTAAAAAGTTTGTAAATAACAAGGCCTCACCCATAGTCACGTCTCAAGTTGTGCCCACTTAAAATCCTAATTTTTAAACTAACATTTTATTTATTAAGAGTAATTAAAGTTGTTTTCACTTATTCTTCATTGAACTTTGATATTATCAAAGAATTATTTCTTTGTGACATTCAAATAAATTTGCTTATTGACTCTTTATAATCTATGTGACAATTCTTTTATACATATTTTTTCACTTTCTAGGATTTGATTGAAACTTCTTCATTGTTTCTTTAAATATATTCTTAGCTGGGTTCATATTAGTTGGTACTATAGCTTGACTCTAAATTAGGTATCATTATGCTTTCCTTTTTGTATTGTTCAAATTTTATTATATTTCTTTGTAAAAAAAGAGAGAAAATTGCGTTCATATGATTCATTGTCATTTTACATATCATTTTTGTTTCTAAAATTTTAATAAAAAATTAATTTTCTCATCTTCTTGTTTTAGGGTTTTGTCTATATCTCTACTTTTGCCTTAGGGTTTTTCTTTTCAATTACTTTTTATGCCCTAAATACTAATTGTTCATGTGATTAAGAAACAAAAGTAAAGAAAGAAAGTAGTGCAGGAACAATTACCTTAAGAAATCATTTTTAATACAATTTAAATTCTTCCTAATCTTATATGTTGTATTTAACTTTTGTACTTCTTGTTTAACTTATAACTTTTCTTTCTCTTCTACTAATAGCTCTTAGGTTTTTTCTTACAATGTTGAATTCTTGTTTGAGTTTGTCTAGTTCTTTAATGAACTGGTAAATGACGCAAAGAGTGGGAAAAGGTAAAAGAGTTAGAGATTAGTCTTTAAAAAAGAAAGAATTTTAGAGTGAAACACAACTGAATTGAGTAACATCAATTGAGAAAAACATGTAAAGGAATGTTATGTTATGTGATTATTACTAATATTTTTTAAGCTTGAGTCATGTTTGATTAAAACAGAGTTAAAATGGGGAAGGAAGGATGATATATTCGCTTTAAGCTATACGACAACAGTTTGAACACATGAATATAATGTTTGGTGATATTATAAATCAAATGAAGTTACATGGTAATATGGTAGTCAATTTACAAAGGGGGTAATCAATACAAGTTTATAATGCACGTTTACAATAGTAGCAAGTTATCCTAAATGACTTTAATGACAATAAAAATGGGGATGTCTTAAATGATGAATACTAACCACTAAGAAATAAACAAATTGGCATATTCATATGAAGGGAGATTAAGCGAAATAGCAACTTTAGGAACATTAAAATGAAGATTAATTGGAAAAAGAATATTTAACTGACTTTCAATTACCACCTTTATATCAAAAAGAAAAAGGTAAAACTTGTTGATAATAAGTTTATTGATTATGCCATTATTTAGTAGGATTAACTTATAATAACAATGATGTGAAGATGAATATGAGGAGGTGTTTTATCCCTAATCACTATTATAGGGATATATTTTAAAAACTACGATGCCTTACTCAAGGATAAAGAATGTTAAAGAATACCATTAAGAGATAGTTAAGCAAATTTAGAAGATGACTAGGGAACCACCATCGCTAAGTTTCCAAATGGTTTAATCTTGAGATTGTTGATATGGTAAAACTATAACATTATATAGAGTTGGAAAATGTGGTTTTCATATAGCCATAAAGGTAGAAAGGCAACTAAGATGCAAAGGAAGATCTAATTACTTCACTATAATGATTTTTAGAGGCCTATTGGAAAAAGGATGATAAGGATTCTTTTGAAGCAAAAACTTAGTTACATAAAGTTTGAAGAGGATATCTACAATCAGGAAAAAGGAAAAATTGACTCTTATCCCTTTTAAAATAGATATATTAAATGTTTTGGTATTTGGGAATATGTCATATTACATCTTAATTCCTAAATAAAAGGATTATAATTATGAGCGATGATGAAGAAATGGAGATTGAGAGTGACTAATATGAAAAGAAAGTTATATCACCACTTAAAATATTATAGAGAGGTTGTTAAATATGATGTTGAAGGTGAGAAGCTTATTGAAAGCAAGAAGCTAATTACTAAGAGAGCATTTAATATTAAAATCAAATAGATTAATTGAGGGTACTAGAGGAAAAACTTTTTCCATACTAGATGCCACATTCATAGTAAAGTATATGGTATAATTATTGATGGAAGAAGTTACACTAATGTTGTTGGAACCCCACCCCGGCGAGTCACGTGCCCGACGTCCTACCAGACATCTGGACGTGCATCTCACAAGGGAGGAATTTCCCACCAGTGTCAAACCTCAAAAACAAACTCCTTTCACTTACCTCCAAACAGAATTAATGGTAGGTCACAAAGGAATTTCAATAAGTCTTCTTCATAATATTTGCTTCTCATTGCCTTAAGGTTCTAACGACACCAAAACACCCAATTTGGTTTAGAAATAAAGAAGTATTTTGGCCAATACTTCTGGGCTAAACTTAAGCTGAGACTGAAATACTACACCCGAATTACTCCTGAAATTGAAATTTTTTTAGGGCCTAAATTGATCTTTGGTTCCTTCAAAAAAATTTTAGCTCCATGACTCTAGTTTGTTTAGCAACAAAAATCAACTCAATTGGAGCTCTACAGATCAAAATATCGCCAAAAGATTGAAGTTTGTTTAGAAAAATATCCGATCCTTTCCCTTTGATTTAATCCATAAATTTCAAAAATAATATCAAAAGTTATAAATTTGTATGGAGAGTTAGAAAAATTTCTTAGAAAACCAAAGCTTCGAAAATCAGGTCAATCGGAGGTCGGAAAAAAAAGTTATGACCAAAAGAGCGGAGAGAGGTCAGAATCTGAAAGGAAAAACAGAAATAAAGTAAATAAAAATAAAAATAATAAAAAAATTCATATATGTCGCGTCGCACTGCGAGCGTCTCGCCTTCACGAGGAGCTGCGAGGCCAGTCCCCCTGGATTGGCTCGAAACGATAGTCCATCTTCAAATATCCATAACTTCTTACTCAGAACTCCGAAATTTGTAAATTTGGTATCAATAAACAATTAAAAGGAAGCTCTACAACTTCCATGAAGGATGCAAAAACCAATTTGGTCTCTAAAGGAGTTAAAAACCACTGCAAAGAGACTGCCTACAAAAACATCTTAAACAGCAACAGAATTTCTAAATATCATAACTTTCCACTCCATTGGACAAAAATCTCATACTCCATATCATCAGAAAGATAAAAAGATAATCCACAACTTTCATGAAGACCCTAAGAACAATTTCAAAATCTATGAGGGTCAAAAGTTCACTCAAAGTTTCTGTCCAGAAACTTACAATTTGACAGCACATGTACCAAACTTCAACAATCCACATTCTTCATCTCCTACATCCAAACATGACATATGATACATCATTGGAAAGCTATGAAAATCCTCGATAACTTTCAAGAAGACTACTTAACCCAATACAATCCATATCAGTCCAGAATTTGTCTCAAAACACAGCAAGCACAAACCATTTAACAGCACCTGCACCAAACTTCAACAACCCACATCTTTCAACTCCCACATCCAAAAATAGTACATGATACATCATTGGAAAGCTATGAAAATCCTCTATATCTTTCAAGAA
>JAOTAY010000189.1:24558251-24584495 GCA_025629805.1 Erythroxylum baracoense
TTTTGAAAAAGCTGTATTTTAGCTTTTAAAAAAGCTATTTCTACTCCAAAAGTACTTTTGAAGTTTACAGCCAAACATTCATTTTTCCTTAAAATAGCTTTTGCGGTGGGAAAAAGTACTTTTCCACCTACCAAAAGCTGAACCAAACGCACTCTAAAGTAAGGGAGTGCTCCTTTAACTTTTTCAAAACTAATACATAAAACACATTATGGATACGACTATTAAGGGGTAACTCCAAGCAGTAAGACACTATGCCCACTTTGGGCATTAGCTTGTCAAACTTCCTCTTGGCCACTGATGTTGTCGATAGGGTTGTAGCCGTAGCCACATCCATTCACCTGGTTTAAATGCAAGCTCCCATTTCTTGGAGTCATGAAACTGCTCATTTAGGACTATGTTTAGAGCAGTTGTTTCCGAACGTCCTGTGACACCTTATCTCGTGTCTATAAAACTTGATCCATGACATGCACCATTGTGGAACCAACTTCATAGGATAGTAAACTTGGGGGATCCCTACCATAGACTAATCTCAAGGGTGTCGTTTTTAGTGAACTATGAAGGGATGTATTCTGACAATAATTTGCCTAAAGAAGCCATTGAAGTCACTGTTTAGGTCTATCTCCCGCAAACATATCAAATACATTTTAATAGTACGATTAACCACTTCCATTTGACCATCTGTCTAAGGATGATAAGCAAAAGACAAAACTAACTTGGTCCCACAAAGTTGAAATAATTCCTTCCAAAACAAACTAGTAAAATAATATCTCAATCCCAAACAATAGACTCAGGCATCCCATGTAAACGAAAAACTTCAATAAAGAAAGTATGTGCCATATAATAGCAGAATATGGATGTGACTTGGCGTAAAGTGTGCAAATTTTGGAAACCGATCCACCACCACGAAAATAACTTATTTACCTCCCACCTTTAGTAGTCCTTCTATGAAATTCATGGAATATCTGCCCAAATGGTGTTTAGAATAGGCAATGGTTATAAGAGGCCTGTGGGGTGCAAGTTTTCCCATTTATTTTGTTGACAAACTAAACAATTTAACTCCCTAATGTCCTCTTTCATACTCCTTCAATTAAAATACCCTGCACTCTCTGCAATGTTTTTTGTACTCTTTCATGACCCATATTGCGATAGCTTTTTAAGATGAGCTAAATGAGTGGGGAACTATGTAAAATATACACCTTGCTTTTATACAAAATCAGACCTTTCTCCATTGTCCATTTGGTTGTTGTTTCTCCAGTTAAATTCCATTCAGTATTTACTATAACTCTACCAAATTAGTCACTTTTTGGCAGATAGTATCAAACAGCTCCACCCTCGATTGTGATAATCCACAGAGTTGGCCCACCTTTTCATCTTGACGGGATAATGCATCAATAATTGATTTAAAATTCTCACCTTGTATTTGACCTTGAAATTGAAGCCTAATACCTTACTTATCCAATAATGTTGAGGGGAAGTATTTAACCTTTTATTAATGAGCTAGTTGAGGCTATAATAATCTTTGTAAACGGAAAAGGCACGACCTTAAAGATATGGTCCCTAATGTGCAATGGCCTTGGTAAGGCCAATCAACTCTCTTTCATAAGTTGCAATTTTCATGTGATGATTTGTAAATTTCTGATTAAAGAAGGCAATTGGGTATCCTTCTTGTTGTAATACTGCTCCTATTCTGCAACCTAAGACATCACATTCCACCACAAATTTTCTCTATAAAATTCAGCAACTATAACACAGGTGTTGCTGACAAGACTCGTTTCAACTACTGAAAGGTTGCTTTTGCTTTTGTGGTTCATTTGAAGGAATTCTTTTTCAACAAACTCGTGAGAGATGCCACCACTTACCTATAATCTTGAATAAAATTTTGGTAACACCTTGCAAGGCCTAAGAAATCTCTCAATGCGCGAGTAGACTAGGGATAAGGCCAATCTAGCATTGCCTGAATCTTATTTGCATCTGCAGATACTCCTTCACCATGAATTACATGCCCTAAATAGGCCATTTAAGTTTCCCCATAAGCATACTTAGATCTTTTCAAGAAAAGTTGATGAGAGCATAGCAAATAAAAAACTCTTTTAAGGTGATATGGGTGTTCCTCCCAAGTCTTGCTATAAATCAAAATATCATCAAAGAAAACTAAAACAAATTTTCTAAGATGGTATCAAAATACCTCATTCACGAGTGTCTAAAAAGTCGAAGGGCCATTGTGAGACCAAATGGCATGATAAAAAACTTAAAGTGGTCGCGAAGTGTTCGAAAAGTCATTTTTTGCACGTCCTCTCTATCTATTTGCACTAGTAATATCCTAACCTTAAATCCAATTATGTGAATAACTTAGCTTCATGGAGCTCATCCAACAACTCTATCACTGGAATTGGGAACTTATCTTTCATCGTCATTTTATTCAATTTGCGGTAGTCTACATAAAATCTTCATGTTCCCTCTTTTCTTTGAACCAACAAAATAGGGAAGGAAAATGGATACTTATTAGGCCGAATGATGCCTTTTTCTAACATCTGTTCACATTGTTTTTCAATTTCATCCTTCTATAAATTTAGGTAATGATATGGTCTCATTACCATTGGTCCACTCCCGAGATATAATGTAATGTGATGGTCACATGCTCGTATAGGGGGAAGTCCAGTGGGCTCCTTAAACACATGTGGATAATCATCTAGTAACTTTTCATCTCTCCTTTAGTGGGACTTACCCCTTTGATCGCTTTCAGGCTTATTACTGACTGATGATTTTGTCTATGCCACTACTGAAACCTGTTGCCTCCCATTGTGAAGCTCATGGTGAGTGAGGTAAAATCTCATACCATGGGACCAAGTGTTTATAGCGATTTAACGCCTTGAACCACATCAAATTCAACTAAAGGAATGGCATATAAATTAGAAAAAAAAAACTATTTTTTAACATAAAATTCACTCTTTCACAGATCCCATAACTCGGAATCATTTTGTCGTTTTCTATTGCCACTTTTAGTCCTGGCCGATTTTGGACTTTTAATCCAAGGTGTCTCACAATCGCTTCTCCAATGAAATTATTTGAACTTCCTGTGTCCATGAGTACGAATATGAGCTGCCTTACTATTTTAACCTATACTTGTATAGTTTGAGAGTTTTTTAAGCCAATGATGACAAATAAACAAATTTTTGGATCATTAAGCTCCTCCTCCTTGGTTTCCTCTTCTGTTCATCTCTATCTAACAAAGTTTCTTCCAATTTTGCCTTGCAGAATAAAGTTCATCATAATTATAACATAACCTTTCTCATGTCTTTCTGCCATCTTAGTCTAAGTTAGCCTTCTAATCATCAGAGTAAACACGCGCCCTGCACGAAATGCTCCTGCTTTGTTGTTGTTGCTCCCCTTATTGGCTGAATTTCTTGCTATAGTAAATGAGTTGTAAGTTGGCTAGTACGTACTCTAAGTTAAAGAAGGTTTCCTATCCCCATCACCTTGTAATAGCTGCCTCTTTCTTTCAAATGCCTGAGTTACATTTAAAGCGACCCCCAAATTAATTGGATACTACATCTCCACATCAATCCTCAATTCTTCAATCAATGTTACCATAAATAAGTTTATTTACAAGTCCCTTCCAAACCCTTTGGTGCAAGCCATAAAAAATTGAAATTAGTGTACTCCTCTATTGTGCTTGTCTGTTTCAAGTTTGCTAATTCACCTACAGAATTATTAATTAAATGTGGGCCAAATTGCATGTTACAATTTTCCTTGAATGTCTGCTAACTCATCTCTGGCTCTTCGAACTCCAACTAGTAATACCATAATTGTGCCTCGTGAGTCAAGTGGAATGCCACCAATCTTACCTTCTCTTCCTCTATTGTTCTTGGCTTATAAAGAATTGTTCACACCTGTTAATCAAAACCAATGGGTCTCTAGAACCATTGAAGGTTGGGAATTCTATCTTGGAATATTTAGGCATCATACTAGACCCCATATTACCTTCTGGTCTATCTCCTTCTCGAGGAGAAGGAGGCCTATGACTGCTTCTTGACATCTCGTGGCCTCTTTCTTATGTGATCATACTGAGTGCATGATTGAACTCTACAAATTATGCCTCCATACCTTGTTATCCCTCTTCTAGCACTCGCAAAAGTTGATCCATTGCTGCCTAATCCATGACGACTTGCTCTAATATCAAATTGTTATGTGCCCGAGAAAAGGACCTTATCATGGGACGATTAATAGTGAAGTCCACCTCTTTTCCTTTGTTAGTGTTTCTTCCTTTCTTTGAAGAACCTATCTTGCTAGAGAAAAGGGATGTTTATCACAGAGTTATTCCAAAACATCTGCTAAATTAAATTAATTAAGATGAATACTGCTTGCTTCATATTGTATAATACCTGCCTATATATAGGCAAAAGAATGACAATGTCTTAAATCTCGAAAGGAAAACAAATTTCTACCTAAATTAAGACTCCTAATCAGATAGTAAGACTAACAAGCCTAAAATAGAATAATATGTAAAGTTAGTTCCTAAGCAAGCAACTTAATAAAAGACTTCCTAATTAAGAATCTTCAGCTGTCATTTTGTTTTGATGCTCTTAAGTTGGTAACTTCTTCCAACAAAAGCATCCGCATCAGGAAACGCCCAACTTGGTTTTTTAATTCATCTAAAAAGAAACATGATTTATCATAGGTTTTTAGACCACTGATGTGAAACAATTCTCTTGGATAACTCATCATCCTTTGATAAATTAGGTTTGTGGAAAAATGCGTGAAAAAATCTTAGAGTCTACTTGCACTGGCCGCTATGTTGCATGCTGATCAATAAGTGGATATTTTCATTAAAGTGATGTCTGAATCCATCTGTCTTGACGTGAAAATCGATCTTCCTACATATTTAATGTCACCTATGAGCCTTACTAAAGCGTTACAACTTAATGAAGGGAAACGTCACAATTATAACTGGATAACATCAAAATAGATTTAGAATATTTTAGGAAGTCAGAGAGGAACAAGAGAGAATAATAATATGAAGTTAGGAGAGTAGACGCACCAACTAATCTTCATTAAATGTCAAAATCGGGTTGAAATGTTAAAAAGAAGGTCTAAGGTGTTGTGTTGTGTTACAATTGTGATGAGGCATAGACTAGTGGCTATAAATGAAAACAACCTTTTTGTTGAAAATAGTAGATATTAAAAAAGACAAAAAATGAGGATAAAATTGTCATTACCTTAAAGCTTGATGTCTCTCTCTATGTAATTACATGGGTTCGAAACACACAAACTATGCAAAATAAGGCATACATACAAGGCAACAAGTTTTGGTTTTGATAGTTCTAGAAGCACTCACAATTTTGTAAATAGAGAAGCACATAAGCTTGATCTACCTTATCAAAAATAGTCAGGTCTTTAAGTCTCAGTAGCAAATCATGAAAATATTCCCAGTCTTGGCATATGTGAAAGGTTATGCTTACAAGTATCCTCTGACTCTTTCTGTATTAATTTGTATATGATAGCAGTAGATGGTTTTGATATAGCATTACGTATGAATTTGTTACTCACATTGGGTAAAATTGTGTAGAAATATTCTTCCTTAATAATGTTTATTTGGCTTAATGAGGAGAAGGTGACATGGAGAGGAAAGAGTATGAAGTTTATTCCTAAGGTACTTTTAATTTAAAGTTCAACAAGTTCTTATACGACACTAGAGAATTTACTTTTGGAGTATTAAAATTTATTTTAGCACCTAGAAGGATTACCACCCTAATACCATCGTATTTCATTATTACTGAAAATGGATCCAGTGATGGTAATGCCCTACTGTTATTCATTCTTATAGAAAGAGGAAATAGATAAGCAACGTAGTGATATGCTTAATAAGGAAATTATTCCTCTTCATCAATTCCCTTTTCCCTCACCATTTTTACTAGTAAGGAAATTTGATGAATCGTGGTATTTTTGTATAGATTACAAGGAAATTAATGCAAAAATAGTAAAGGACAAGTTCTTAATTCTTACGATGGATAATTTATTAGATAAACTTTGTAGCTCCAAGGACTTCATCAAACTTGACCTTTTCCATTAGGTACTATCAAATAATCCCCTAGACATTAAAAATGCTATTTTTTGCATCCACCATGACCACTTTAAATTTCTAGTGATATTCTAAGCATACCTCTATAAGTTTGTTCTCATTTTTTAATGAGATTCTTATTCATAGTAAGATGTGTTGGTTTAATGTGGTTGCTTTTGGTTATTGTGGCTGTGGGACATGATTGGGGAAGAAACGACAATGTAGTGAAGAAGAAATTGGCTTTGATAAAAAAATTAGACAAATTTTATATGACTTGGAAGACTCAATTTCTACTACTTCATTAGGAACATATATAGGGATAAAACATAACAGGTATGACTTCTAATCATAATCAATTGCATCATAACAACTCCTAAAATCAAGTAACATTTAGATTGAATTCCTAAAATCAAGCAACAAAATAAAATGTTCCTAAAGACTAGTTCTGCAAACTAAAGCACATGTGTACAACTCCAACAATATCCTCCTTGCCTTAGTAGCTGCTGAGCTTTGATGTCAAAATAATTCATCCTCTTGATGTTGATCAATTTCTGCTTTTGCCTCTTCATTTCATGACATGCAAATCTTCTCTATATGCCCAACTTGTCCACATTTTCTGCATTTGATAACAGGCCTCCACTAACATTTTCTTTGTGGGTGATTTATTTTTTTGCAATGTAGGCATGGTGGATATGAATGATCATTGTTTCTATTGTTGTTGTTGTTAATCTTGTTAAAATTTTTATTTTTGTCTCCTCCTGATTTTTTTCCTTTGCTAGCAGAGTACCTTCAATGGTTCTTTCTTCTCTCATCATCCTCCTTTGTTCTTGTGCCTGTAGTGCATTTACTAATTCTGCCAAAGACATACTTGATAGATCCTTAGCTTCTTTCAATGTAGAAATTTTAAATTCATATTTTCAAGTAAGGTTACAAGAACTTTTTGCACTATTCGTTCCTAAAAAAAATCCTTACCAAATAACCTCACCTTGTTTACTATGTTGACAGCTTCCTAGACATCCATAGCACGAAGATGAGCTTTCATTCGAACAGCTCAAACTTGATAGTTTTCACCATAAAAAATTAGAGGTGCACTTTGAGAAAGTTGTGTTTCAATCTACATTGCTTGAAGATGGTTGTAATTCTTGTTGTAATTCTGGGTTGTAAATTAGGTTTGTGTTTTGGTTTCACTCATCTCACATATCCCTCAAGAAAAAATGCTCTGATACCATTTGTTTGTTTAACGTGGTTGCTTTTGGTTATTGTGGCTGTGTGACATGATTGGAGAAGAAATGACAATATAGTGAAGAAGAAACTGGTTGTGATAAAAAATATTAGACAACTTTCGTATGACCTAGAAGACTCAATTTCTACTACTTCATTAGGAACATATATAGGGATAAAACATAACAGATATGACTTCTAATCATAATCAACTGCATCATAACAACTCTTAAAATCAAGCAACGTCTAGATTGAATTCCTAAAATCAAGTATCAAAACAAAATGTTCCTAAAGACTAGTTCTGCAGACTAAGGCACATGTGCACAACTCCAACAAGATGTGACTAGAACACGTTTATCATATTTGAATTATTTTTTATGTCTTTCGTTCTCATTAACTATTTTTGAATAAGTTTAGATACTCTTTTGGTAAACCAAGGTAAAATATTTGGGACATATCATTACTGGTGTAAGCGTGCTAATGAATCCAACCAAGATATAAATGGTGATGAAATGACCTATACCTCAAATAAAAAAAGTCTTATGTGGATTCCTTGATTTGGTTGGATACTATAGTTTCATTAAAAACTATGGCAAGATCGTGACACCTCTCTCCAACCTTCTCAAGAAGCATACTTCTAGTTTGAACTCAAAAGCAGACATTACTTTTCAAAATATTTAGATCACACTTGTATATGCACTCATCTTATGCCTACTCAATTTTTCTTTGGAGTTAATGGAGGAATATGGCACCTCTAGTTGTGGTATAGGGACTGTCTTGCAATATAAAGGTCACTCCATCACCTTTTTCAACAAAAATTGGTTGATATGTATTTTAAACTTCTTGTTTAAGAATGGGAACTGTTTGATTTATACAAAAAGATGCAACATTAGCAATCCTACCCATGAGTTTCTTTGTAAAAATTGAACACTACAACCTAAAATTCTTGTTAGAACAAAAGCAAACCACCTTTCCATAATATTATTAGATCAACAACTTGTTAGGCTTTAATTTTCACGTCATGCACAAATCAGGCAAAACCAATAAGGTTACGAATGCATTATCTAAAAGGGAAGAGGAGCTGAAGTGCTAATGACATTGTCTTACCCTCAAAATTTTCTTTTTTATCAAATTCAAGAAAAGGTGTAGAAGTCTGTAGAATTTCAACAGTTTTACAGGTAAGTCAAAAGCGATTCAATAAGAAATAAATAAAGTATAAAGGACGATCTAGTTTTGTTTCAATATATAATTTATTTATCCTTTACTTCTCCATAATTCATTTAGAAATGGCAGGGGTTCATAACCATACTCATGAAAGAGTTAAGAAATTTACAAAAAGTTACAGATAATTTTTATTAGAGAGGCATAAAGCAAATAGTTAAGGATTTCATTATTAGTTGTCCGAATTGTGAACTAAATAAGGTTGAGAATTTACATCTAGCGGCCTTTTCCAACCTTTGCAACTTCCTACTAAGATTTTGGAAAATATTTCAATGCCTTTATTGATGGGTTACCTAAATCCAAAGGGAAATTAGATTTTATTTCTAATGGTAGAGTGTTTTTGGAAGTATACACATTTTATCCCTATAGCTCCCTTCTATATTGTAGTAAGTATGGCTCACATATTCTTTAAGCATATTTTCATCTTTATGGCCTCCTCATGTCCATTGTTAGTGATAATGATTTTGTATTTACAAATAAATAATGGTCGAAGTTGTTTCAACTTAGTAGATCCAAGCTCAGTCTTTCCTCCGCCTATTATCCACAGTCAAATGAGCAAATTGAAATAGTAAATTGCACAATTGACATGCACTTAAGCTACATTGTAGGGGATCACCTAAAAGAATGGTGACATGCACTATTCATAGGTTGAATACTTATAATATTGTTATTGTACTATCTTTCACAATTCTTCATTTTGGGTGGTTTATAAAAGCGACCCTTCACGTCTTGTCTCTTACGTTATGGATACAATGAAGTTGGCAGTAATGAAGAATGCCTTACAACAACGTGGAAAAATTTTGATTGGGGTTCACAATCGGCTTCATCAAGCCTGAGTCAGATAAAGAGGTAATATGATGGAGGCTCATAGAGAGATATCATTGAACCTTGGTGCATAAATTTTGTTGAGGTTACATCTACATCAATAGTTCCCCCCATTTGGTCACAACCATCATAAACTAGCACAATATTTTTATGGTTCCTGTGGAATTTTTTACAGCATTGGATAGGTCATTATCAATTGGAGCTCCCTCGTAATTGTCTTCTATGTTTTCCCCTTTAAGAAATTCATTGGCAAGCCACCTTTTGCAATACCATCATTGTTAGCTTTATCGAAAGTATATCTAAAATATAATCCTTTCCACATTCGCCGTATGCCTCAGAAATTTTAGTCCAATGGCATAGTATACGACTTGCTGAAACCACTTGAAGATTCTTAGATGAATTTCGCCAACTTTATCCTTAATTCAAACTTGATGATCAGATGGTGCTTGAGGCAGGAATGATATTATAAACACATTTTAGGATAAACATTGTGGAAGAAGACATAATAAGTCCAGTTTGAGATGTAGACAATTCTCTCCAAAGTAGTCCCCTTTAATGAGTTCCACTAGTACACCACTCTTTTTATTATAGGCATAAAGTAAAATCGTGGCATCAGTAGATCCAATCCAAGGCTTACAACACTTGGCTTCTCTCGTTTTCAAGGTCTGGCTTTCAATTTGTGGTTGTGAATGTCCTAAATTAAAATTTGGGTCTTCATGTCTTTACGTGGTTCTTACTCTAGATATCGTGCATGGAAGACAAGACATCTTTTACAGAAGTTCTTGTTGGAGCCTCCAAGTAACTTGGTTTGTGGTTGACTTGTTAGAAATTAAGATTCGAATAAATTTTAGAAAACTATATCACAATTTAAGACCCATGTAGCACATAAACACCAAGATGTCTCTTGTTAAACTATCTTGCCAAGTAAACGACTAAGTCTTACTTGGCAATCAATGATCAATCATATTATAGCCAGAGTCATAAACCAAAAATCATGCATTTCATTATAGCTTCAAGTGGGATGTCAATTTCCAAGATATAGACTTATATATTCTATGATTTTCTCTACAAGAGAGCTAAACTATGTGGGAATAAGGTTCGATATAAGAACGACCTCAGGTCCGCTCGTCATGACCTTACGTCTTATAGACAAGTCAAAATGGGTAAAGCGTCAGGCTATTCGCCAACCTCTAGTTTCTATAATTAGGTGCTGACCATTATCACCCCTGTACTCAATTAGATCCATATTATCCTTATATGTTAATAAGCTTGTCAAGACTTTGGTACACTTTTATATCTACACCAAAATAACCTTTAATATCAACGTCTATCCAATAAAATCTTACTTATATTGTAA
The DNA here is from genome assembly GCA_025629805.1 of Erythroxylum baracoense. Lineage (NCBI taxonomy): Eukaryota > Viridiplantae > Streptophyta > Magnoliopsida > Malpighiales > Erythroxylaceae > Erythroxylum > Erythroxylum baracoense. The sequence continues at coordinate 24,568,934 of JAOTAY010000189.1, forward strand.
AATAATTTTTTGAATCACACTACTAAATTTAACATTATTAAGACATTCATTATTAATTTTAATATACTAAAAAATATTTAATGGCGTAAGATTCAATAGGTCACGCATATCTCACTACAAAAATTGCAAATTATTGATGGAAATTTTCATATGAAAAATTATGTACTAAATTAATGACGAAAATTGCTTTTCGTAAGTAAATTTTTCAAGAAAAAGGTATTTTGCGACCAAAAAAATTCTCGTTAAAAGAGGAGGAAATTTTACCGATGAAATTTAACAACAGAATAGTGAATGTCGTCGTAAAATAGGTGCCAATAGTTTCTAGTAAAAATTGCATACGAAGTTTACTGACGAAAAAAATTTCCATAGGGAATTTTCAAACTGAATTAAATTTTCGTAGGTAAATTATTACGAGGTGATGTTTCCTATGAAAACACTATAATTTCCCTACAAAATCAATTACCTACAAAAACATCATTATGTAGGGAATTTTGTCACGAAATTTTTTCGTTGGTAATTTACCTACAGAAATACCATTCCGTAGGTAAATTCAAATGAAGGTAGTATTGTCGTTTAAATTTAAAGGAAAAAGACATCGTTCAAATTGGAAGGAAAAATCATCGTTTTCCTTCCAATTTAATCGACAATACCGAAGCTCCCTCTCCCCTTTCATTTTGGACTTCACCTTCTTCCTTTATTTTATGTTATTTTCGTCTTCTTCCATCTTTGTTGTTCGTCATCTCCAAGGTTGTTCTTCCACCAACTACTTTCATTGTCTTAGGTTTGCTGTCTGTCGAGGTTGGTCATCCATGCTCTGCTCTTCGGTTTATTTTTTCTACTTCAATTTTTGTTGTTAAATGGTTTTATGTTCGTTGGTTTTGTTACTGTGGATTGATTTGTTAGGGTTTATTTTGATTATTAATGGGTTGTTGTTTGTTATTTCGATATATTGTGATTGGTTGATAAATGATTTATTTTGGGGTGTGAGGACAAATTGATGCGGGGTGTTAATTGAATTGGTTTTTAAGCTTATGAAAATTGACATTGTGGATCACTGTTTGTGTTTTTGTCTATGTATCAATATGGGTGGAGTTTGAATGTTAAAGCTAATATATTATGGATGTTAGTTAATTTTTGGAGGTTTACACGGTTAACAAATAATTTCATATTAGGGCATTTTAACATTTTAAAAGTCACTAAATCATCATTTGACATATTCTAGATGTTAGGTGTTAAATTAGACTCACTTCACACTTTTCTTTTTGTAAATGTGAGAAAATGGTTGATATGATTATAAACAATTAGAAAATTGTTAGTTATGGCACAATATAGGCAAGTGAAAAAGTCCTCCTATAAGGAAGCAGAGAGTTACAGCTTTTATATCATGAAAGGTCGGTCCTAAGTGTCTTAAGGCCAAGCACCTACCTGCTACTGATATCCCAACTATGAATATCTCACATCATATGCCACCTATAGAGCAATCCCATCATCAGTTCCTTTAGTTCGTAATGAGCTTCAGCTGAAGCACTTTCACTCTTCAGATAAAGAAATTTATTGTTTTGTAATACATAAACTAAGAAGTCTCAATGGAGTTAAACTTGGAGATTATAGTGTGGTGGATGGTTGACTTTAACAGCTAGCTTGAATTACTGGAAGTTTCCATTGACAAATGAATATCTTAGTACGTTAAATATCAATCTCAAGCCCCTTCAAGATAGCTTCCTCAAATCCATCAAACCTTGTAAGAAACTTATTATTAATACTTTATTAATTTTGAAAATTCCAAAAAAATTGAAAACTATCTATATCTTATTTATAAAATTTATTATCCTTTATATATGGTTACATATGACCCTTACTTAAATTAAGAACCTAAGTACTAATAATACTTCAACTAGGATCTCTAAATTATTAAAAATAGTTTAAAATGGAATTCTAACCTACTAATGTGATCAAGAATCTAGGTACTTATTATGATTGCATCATTTCCTCTCTCCTCAAAAGGTTTTAGCCTTAAATCATCATAAATAAGATCTAGCTTATAAGTTTTCTCATTGATTCTTTTAATGAATTGAAATGGGTCATCTCCTTTAAGCAAAAACTTGAAGCTCCTTTAAATTAAGGACATTTCTTTTTTTTTTCTTTTGTACCCAAAATCAATGGTCAAGTATAAAAAATAAACACCTACTCCATTTATTAACCTTTAGATAGTATTTTTCATTCTTGTGTAATAAACAAATTTCAAACAATCAAAGTTAAATTCATTAGCATTGCAAGCACTCTTAATATTTCTTCCCTTTGTATATATAAGGTCACTTACTTGTTTTTATTTCTTATAGCACTTACTCCTCTTCTTTTGAAACTTTTTCTCCCTTTTTTCTATTTAAACCCTATCTTTTAGAACTCTTGGTCTCATTTTTTTCTTTTCATGACTTTTAGACTCTCCCACTCTCCTCACTTGATTATCTCTTTTTAATCTCAATTAGTCTTCATAAACCTATTTGGTGTTATAAATACAAGAGTAATTGACTTATTATCCTTTACAAGGGTATACCTATTCTTGAATCTATCATAGACAAATTTATTATCATATTGTCTTACTCTTTCCTATAGAACTTGATTAGCATGCATTGCTAATACAATACAAAGTACCTTATATTTATATTATTAAATAGAAAAAGAAACTATCATCTAATTGTTTAACTTAATCTCCTCAAACTTATTCAACCATTGAAGTATGTATGAATACAAATGCTTCAAAAAGAAAACATAAAATTTTTTATAGAATAACACTACCTATGTTAGTACTGCTTCCTCTATCAATAATTATACTATATACCTTATTTTAAATTTTACATATAGTACGATATATGTATCTTTTCATTCCTCTATATATTTTATATTTTAAAATAACAAAAATTTTAATATTTTATTATTAATTATATACAATTTATTAGTGATTACATAAAATATTATTATTAATTATTTAATATTAAAATATTATTATTAATTATTTAATAAATGCCTAACCCATCTATCCCTTCCATTGGCAGTTGTCATACTATAATTGTTTTATTTTTCTCTCATGTGCCCTCCTTTTCATGTGCAAGTCTAACTCAATTACACTGTAGATTGTATACCAACTCTCAGCAAAAAGTAAAAACTATGGCAACTAAAATGCTAAAACAATTGCTACGACCCAGCCTTAGGGTCTTTCCTAGAAAAAATTGGACATAAAAAATGAGGGGTTAGGGTTAAATCCCTAGCCATGATTCATATTGTCGTTGTTGCATTCATAAGCCTGCGTCGACTAGTCCTTACGTCGTTGCAAGCTCCTATGTTAGCCTGCGTCTGCCATATCCAGCAGTTGCCTCTTATTCCGGTTGCCACCAGCAACTGTATTTCTCCTACGTCGCCATCAAATGTTGCAGTTATAGGACCAGCCTCCAGCATGACATCTGCACATCTAGCTGCCCCTCCCCTTCGTGTGCAACCATTATTTGATTCAAGCTACTGGTGTCATATATCGACTATGAAGGAGCAACAAATCGAACCATGCGAAGCTATCCATCAAGTTTCTAATCCGCCAAACTTTCTCCTGCCATCTCCAACAACTTCACATACACAATGCACTAGTAAAACATCCCAGAAATTTCTTATTGTGAACAACATTCTTACAATCCTTATTTCAATAGCAATAACACAAAATTTCCCAGCAAAAGAAATTCACATAATCTCTGTTTCTTATGTAATATGTTTGTCTTTGGGTCTCCAAAGAGAAACTAGTAATAGCAATGGCTAAAGCATTAAAAGGAAAGGATTTGTTGGGTGATATGCGGTGAACTACAGCTACTGATTTCTCAACTTAAAGACCATTTAAGTTTATGTATAAATCTGAACTTTTTCAAATTTTATAAGGTTCAGGGTCGTAACTTCAATTCTAATGTGGGGTTAGGGTTAGAAGAAATAACTGGTATTAAGAAAAATTATTTACGGTATATTAGGTAGTATGTATTTATTAGTTTACGTTCCATCCTAAACCTCCCGAATCAGAGGTTTCTTATTTTCACTGTTTAGAATGAAACGTAACATAAAACCCTCCGCTTCGATCCCATTTTGTTCCATTTCATTATGAACCCTCAACCAAACGATGGAAGTATGTTACATTCAATTCCGTTCCATTACTAGCCCCTTAACCAAACAAGGCCTTAGGTGTTAAATCATCTTTAGAAGGCACACTTATAAGCTTCCTAAAGAAACGTTAATTTATACACATTTTTTCTTAACTTATTTTACTTTACTGTTTCCTTTATATATGTATATATATCTAATACAATATAAAGAAAAATAAATAATAAGATGATTGAAACAATTTTGATGACATCCTAGAAACAAGAAGACTCAACTAAGAATAGAAAAAAAAAGAAATACTTAAGAATGAATACTATAAGAAGATACCCTAACTAGGAATATTAAAAATGAAAAAAAAAGAAACCAAATGGATAAACATTTGATTTAAAGCCCAACTCTAATACCAACTTTTGAATATAAAGAACCAAGAACCAAACATACAAAGGTTAGAACTCTACAAGGTAAAATCTTATAAGATTTGGGTTTGTTTAGTAAAGTGTGAAGGATAAGAACCATCTCTTAATTTGGATTAAACTAAATAAATATCATAAATCTATACATCTCATTGAAGAATGTAATTTGATGTATGAAATTTAGAATGAAAATATGTATATTATAAAAATGATAATTTTATAAATGTCTGTTACCATGAATGACTATGTTGTTGAGAATTTTTTTTTGTTTAACACGGGATAAATATCATAAAAATATAGCAACCTGTGTCGAAATTTTTGTAAATTGTAGTTCATTTATAACACTTTATTCTAATGCAGGAAAATTTTATGAGCAGGAAGCCAATACTATGTCAGCTCTTTTTGCACACCCACATTAAGAAGCATGATAGTGTAACCTTTGTCAACACCCGATGAAGACAACTTAATGTATGTAAAATTTATACTTTAATATTAATTTGATAAATAATATTAGTTAAAAATTAGCACTAATTAACATAAACAATTATAATGATAGGACCAAATACAAGAAAGCATTGAATAACAGTCTCAAAACTCTGAAATTGTTGATAAGAATCAAACATATCTTGATGTAGTTGGTAGTAGGAATCGTTGTGGAAGATTTTCGACGTAGGTTCTTTTGCAAACACTTTATTCGCAATCTTCTACATCCTGTATAGCTGGATCTAGTAGGCGGTCTGCATCCAATAAGAGAGTCGTTCAGCTTGAGAGCATAGTGGAGATGCTGACAACACAGTTGTGACAATTGATGGAGTACATAGCCCAATTCGGTAATGAGATGGATGAGTTGAAGGAGAGGGGCAACACTTCATTGCAACAGTCAGATCATCCGCCTTCACCAACTGCATAACTTAGATTTATAATATTTCGATACTTAAATGGATTCTATTTGATGTTTTGATACTCATGTTTTTTTATGGATTCATAACTTACAGTTATTTTTAAGATACTTATTGTTGTACATTATAATTTTTATATTATATTACCAATCAAGGTAATTTTAACATTATATTATCAATTAAGATTATATTATTTAGAGAAATTAAATGCAGAAAAAATAATAGATTATGAACAGAAAATTCAGGTGGGAAGTGAGAAATGGTAGCTAAAATTACTATAAGTAAATTTTTCTGACAGAATTATAATATTCCGTAGGTAAATTACTAACGGAATTCTATATTCTATAAGTAAATTTAACTATGGATATTGTTTATCCATAATTATCCATCGCTAAAATTACCTACAAGTATTGTAATTTCGTTGAGAAATTTAGTAACGGATATTGTAATTCCTTCGAGAAATTTTGTGATGAAAATTTTAATTCCGTCCATAACTTAAAGATAGAAATTGTAATTCTATCGATAAACTTACCTATAAAAATTGTGATATCATCGGAAAATGTAGCGACAGAATTACAATTCCATCAGAAAATTTTACCTACGGTCGTTTCTCCTACAACGCTTTCCGTCGGTAATTTCCTTCGTTAAATTTATTTGCCCACAAAAAATCAATATTTTCCGTAGTCTCTATAGCCAAATTTTCTTGTAGTCTCCCTAATTCGGTATGTAAAGACTTATCCCTAAAAAGAACATTAATGACTTATGCAAACTTTTTTAACAGGCCATTTTTTCTTGAGAAATATGACTGATGACCCACACATTATATCCAAATGGAACATTTACAACAAAATTACTAACACATCCTTTACCTTGTACATTTGGTTTTAAGATGGCATGCACCTCTGCTTCTTCTGGAAGCAGAAGTTACGATTGGTTCATGTCATTTACGAATTTCGAACTACTAAACATGGAAATGTTTACCGAGAAGCAGAGTTTATTTCTTCGAGTAAACGAGTTCACAATCCACTAATCACATTCTATGCAGAGTACACAACGTCACCAATATTTATATACAGAGACGAAGCTGAGAAACATTAGTGTTTGCTGTGAATGACAAAGGTGGTTTGTTATACGTTCCTATCCAGACCAGTTGCAAGGGTACAAGCAATGGCCACCTAAGCATCCATTCGAAAGGCAGTATATAGAACTAGTGTTGGTTAATGTTATTTGTTTATTGATAAGAAATACCATCACATGTCGTTCCAACCACGAGCCTGGCACTCGGATATCCAGAGGTCTATATGTTGTATCATCTGCTGCCTTACTTTCTTCACTGCTTCAGGAGAACTGCAGTTCTGGGCATTGCCTGAGACAAAAAACCAAGATGTTTTAAAGAAAGTTCCAAATTCTGAACAGAATTAGAATCAAGCAGCTTGTCAAACTGCATCACCACCAACTTGGTGAAGTCATGTGACGATAAAAAGATTCTAGCAGCCACAACAGTCTCAAGTAATTCAAAGTCTTGACATTGAAGGAAACCGATCCCCAAATACCAAACCTTTATGCTTTTTTAATATGAAAAAAGACAGTGTATACCTTCAAGGTTTAAAGGAGACTGAGGACATCCTCGCAGATCAGTTCCATGACCACAATTATGACAGGAGATTAGGTAGGAAGGCACTGAAAAGTTTTAAAGAGAGTCAGTTGAATAGAGAAAGTTGGGATTGGAAAAGTTGGAATGTAATTGTTCTTTTGTCGTGTATTTCTTTTATCTTGGTTTATTAAGGAATTGAAACTTACTATCGGGGGTTGAAATCTGTTTTGACGCATGACGCCAGGGATCTTGAGAGCCATTTGTGAATACGATTTTTGAACCTGCAAGGTACCAGGGCTATTAACAAGTATTTGATTGTGATTTCATAAAGATCAGCAATACCAAGGATGCCAAACATGACTGCAGTCATTGAAATCATATATGCTTAACAAATCAAAATGCCCAAGCGATTTGCTCATGTTTCACACAGAAATCCTATTTTAATCCTTCCTTTCTTCTGATGCATTGATGAAGTTTATATTCAGCATAATGAAAGGAGTTTCTCGAAACCTTTCTTGGAAATGCCACCTCCATGACATGACATAAGCTAATCCGAAAGTATTTACATGTTTGTGCAACATATGCACGCATCCATGCATGCACAGGAATTGCAGTAAAACTAAACGGAACAAGTTAGCACGGTAAAATGGAAGATGTTTTTTTGAACTACTATTTTTGAACATAATTGGTTTGTATATATTCAGTAAAGAAGAAAATTGTGCAGACCAGCAATTTTTGTGCCCCCATAGTATATATTTGTTGCATCAACTTCAGGATAGATGTACCCTCCAAAAACGTTCTTACAGAGGTCCAAATGGTATCTGCAAAACACGAGCAACAACTTTCAACTGGGCAAAGCAGAAAAGTCCTTCAGCATAGAAGCATACAGAACTTGCTAAAGGGTGCTACATAACAGAACAAAAGGCATGCCTTGCATCGATTTTTGAAGAGCGAATACTATCGTTGGACGGTGCAACTTGGAAATATGCAACTTCAGTACAAACTTGGAACCACCATAATCGTTCAGAAGAATCTTCAGTGAGAGCAGTTTCCTTCAAATGTTTTTGGTTATATGTTTGAACGCTGACACCAAAACTTCCAAGATAATGCTCCTTAACATATTTGGCATATGCATCCTGAATTTATATTTGTGTTCATTTGAACGAATTAAACAAGCAAAGGGATGGGATATCATAAATTAAAAAAGCAAAAACTCTCATCATCATACTCCACAGATAATTTATCCATGAAAACATTTCTGAAAGCTAATTTTTCCAGAGATTTAAAAGCCAAAATTCCTATTTCTGGCAACAAAATCATGAAGTAATGTGAAGATAGAAATTAGGTAAGTATCAGGGTAAATAAACCTTTAGAGCATACATAAAGAATGATTACAAGCAGTATAACTAAAATTCATAGATAATCACCCATAACTAAAATTCATAGATAATCACCCAACCCACTACAATGGCAACAAACTGAAGAATCAGATATCAATATATCATGTATTATCACTTAGACAAGGATAGGACATGTAAAATACCCAAATCTGGCAGGAATTTCAGCACAATGCATGACAATTGGAGCATTTCAGTCACATAATAGTACTACAGTGTTTGCTACTCAGATTTCCACCAACAGCCAACATCCAACATCCAACATCCAAGGAAACTAGAGACCACAAGGATAGATGACAGCTGGTAAAGTTTCTTTGAAGTAATCCAATAATGAAAGGAGGAAAAGCAAGTCGAGCTTACCACCAAATCTTCTCCAGCTTTATTTGCTTTAACAAGAGGGGTGCACAGTACATCGGGATTGCCATATTGAAACTGCAAAATTGCATAAAGTTCATTAAATCCAACCTTCTAGTTGATAGGTGACAGAAAGAAATCACACATACTGCTATAACTGCTGCATCTGCTAGAAAGTAGAGAAAATCTCCATCGATCTCAAGCTGCAAATACAGGCAAGAAGTCCAGATCCAAAACGAAGTTAAATAAAGATCATTTTGTTCCAGTTCAAAAAAAAAAAATTACAGGAAAGTAAAACTTAACCTCATCTGCACCAAATAACATCTTTACTGCTATCTTATTTGATTCAAGACGTTCTTCAACAAGACGAGTAGTTTCTTGTAGAGCAGCTTTACATTCAGGACCAGCTGACTCACCAATCTGCAAGTGGAAGTATGGAAATGGTCTTACAAGAGGAAATAAAAACAAAAGTTTTAAGGGACAGAAGCACAAATTGCAGATAATCAAACTCAAATGAAGAAGCATGAACAGGATCATGAACTGTATATTTATTCCAAGTTCTTTACCTGCCTATCAAATTCCGTGAAGTTGTAAACAGAAAGAACAACGGCAGAACTTGCAAGGCTTCCACAGGTTAAATGTGGGAATTTAAGTCGGAACCATGCACTGAGGGCACCAGGGTATGAGACACCAAAGAAGAACCAGGGATTTTCAACATTTGTTCTGTTGAGCTTGTGGTTCAGAGCGTCCTATAAAAAGAACAATATCAGCCCAAATGAGGTATTAGGCAAGTGGTAGTTATTGCTAAGTTTATTAATATAGTTGGAAAAACAGGATCATCGACTTTAGTATACTGTAACAAATAGAGGAAAAATCAAACTTCAAACTTGTTTGCCAAGCATATATTTCTACTTTAAAGCTGAAACCATTTTCTTCAGATACAATTCTCAAAATCCAAAATCTTTTGTTTTTATTTCACCTTTTGCATCCAAGAGAACCAGGAAAAGGTAGGATCGAAACTCAGGCTTCAAATATACCTCAAAAAAATCAAGGTAAATATTATGTCGGTCAACTTAAACAAACAAAATCTATCTGGAAAACAAAGAATTATTCTTTGATATCACATAACTACTTGCCTGATAATATTGGCGGAAAACAGCCAAGTCAAAGAGCGCCTGCTTGGATGAAAGGTACCTCAAATTCTCGGTGACTAATGAATCAAAAGGTGAACTCTTTCCGTAGTAACGATGCTCAAGCGATACCACAGCTGCTCCAAACTTTTTCGCCAAAACCTGTACAACCCATCAGAATTTTATAAAAAATCAAACTTTCCATCTCCTGAAAAGCAGATCCGAAAAGCAATAGCAGGATACTATGGTCGAGAGAAAAAATGCGACAACAACCTTAAATAGAACTGAGAGTTCAGAAATGGCAAAGGAATACTCAGCCATTCAGACCCAGATGAACACTTACGCTGATATAGTCATTGGCTATGCCGTTGCAAGAAGATTCGCCACAAATATGCAGAAAGATAGGTCCATCAGGAGCTCTGAAGTAGTCAAGATACTCGTAGTACCGTTGCCTGAACTGTCGATGATCCTGCAAACACCATACTTCAATTACCCACATTCCCAAACTTAAACAGAATCGCTAGAAAATCCCATTACGGAGGGAAAGTGAGTAAAAGAAGCTACATATGGAGAGTAGTGATCGAGAGTTTGGTTGAACCAGAGCTCGTCGGTGGTCAAGTACTTATTGCTTCCCGACAAGCGCTGAAGCACGGTGCGAGGGGTCGCAAAGCTATGAGGCACAATCGAGAGCAGGGACAAAGACACCGTCAGCAGCATCCAATCGACAACTGATCTCATGTTTCCCCAGAAAATGGTTTATCCACTGGCCGGTGTTTTCTTGTTCTTTGAGGATGTCGTGCGAGTCGGTCTAAATGCTCTTTTCCTTTGGGCAACGACGACTTACTTGATTCTTGCTCGAAATCCCTCCATTTCAGTTAATTACTCAGAAGCCATAAGATGAGAAATGTTGTTTGGACTTTGGACTTTGGACGTTAAAGCTAAAAAGTTTTACAATATTAAAATGGTATTCATTTTATAAAATATTATAAAATATTAATTTTAGATAATATTTAAATAATTTATTTTTATTAACATAATATATTAAAAATCAATTTCAACTAAAAAATTTATAATTTATTATATTTATTTAATATTTTTGAGTTTATACCTTTATTTTCATGTTTAATTTTGAGGGTCATTATTTTTTTTAAGAAAAGAGAGTTTTATTATGATTTTAAAGGAGGAGATAAAGTTATGGCTAAAATATTTTTTATTTGTTATTATTTTTATGACTTTTATCTTGATTTTAATATATACAATAAACTCAATTAATTAACAGCGTTTACCATATATTAGCTTTAACTTATATTGATAAGTTAAATTCTTATATATTGTGTGGTCCTATTTATATTATAAATTAACATTTTTTAAGTTAAGATGTAAAAATAATTGAATATAATCTTTTTAGAAATATAATTATTGTATTTTTAGTTTAATTATTTGAATCTTATTTCTATTGTTTATTAATTTAATATATTCTATTTGTTGGATTAAATTCATATTTAAATTAACTAAAATGTAAAGTATAATATAATATAGTTTAATTTTTAGATATATATTTGTTAAATTGTGAATGAACTTTATAAGTTCTTAAATTTAATAATTTTTTATTAATAAACTACAAAACTATTAATTTATACAACTTTTTGTATGTCTATTGGTAAAAATCAATGGAGTACAGCACTCATTAGTTAACTTGTTTTCCATTTTCTAGATTATTTTTTACCTGCAAAATAAAGTGAATTTCCACTGCCCAAAGACCAATGACCATGACCTTCAATTGCCGCAACTTCAGCTATTTCTGTTACTTTTCTTGCAACAGATGCCACCTTACCTGCCAACTTCCACATGAAAACAACAGGATGGACACATGTTTAATGCGACAGAAGGAAAAAAAAATCTTGACAGCTCTTAAAGATTTGATTTTTTGGATCCTAAACTTGATGAGGCTCTGCAAGAAAAAGTAAAATTCCGCTTTCAGGGATGATATTTCATATCCAAAACCAGAAGCAGTATCTTAAAATACAAGACTTCTTCAAAATGTCTTACATTGCCATTTTGGCCATTGCACATATTATCTCAAGAACAGAAGTCTGCAGCTCACAGCGATGATTATATCTTTTGCTTTTTAGGATAGAAAATTTTGGTCTTGTCCAAGGTCCTTGCAAACTAAGATACATTACATGAACATGTTCCCCAAATTCTAACAAGAATATCACATTTCACAGAACAAATTCAGGGTCAAGTCGATTTCTGGCACACCACCTATTATTAATGGAAGCATAAAGAACGCACATCCTTTCAAACATAGAATGTCGAACCGCACTATCAGTTTGGTGATGGAAGATTAACAAAACGATCATTGCTCCTGCAGGCGAGGCAGAAAGAGTTGTCAGAATAGTTCCAACGTTAATTGGTTCAGCTGAATCAGAACTAGAATGAAAGGAAACATACTGTGGACAGCGGACAAGATTGCTAGCATCATAGTTTTATCACAGATAATGCCACTAGCTCCTAAGCCCCACTAGAAGCTGTCCTATGAAACTTCCGTGATTATTTCTGTTTCTGGTTTATAATTGACAATGATTTCCTAGTTGCAACTTTGAGAAAAGTGTAATTGATGTATAGAAGTGAGAAGCCTCCACTTATTCAGGTAATTCAGATTCTCAACAAAACGTGTTTATTGCATAAAAGATCATTAGTTGTTGGTTGGCGTATCCTTTATTTCTGGCACTTGTATTTGTTATGGAACAAAGCTAGAAAGATAGTAATTCCAACATTTAATAGCTGAAACCGAAGTTTGCTTCTCCTAAATTTGGCCATAACTTGCCAAAATAATCTTAACCTTCCAAGATCAGATAACGTCCATGAGAAAGGTTAATTCTGAGGATCAGATAACTCCATGAGAAAGGTTAATTCTGAGCTTCAGTACCCAAATAAATGATGCTAATTCCAGTAAAACTAAGGCTCAATGGAACAGAATGTCATTCCTGTTTGTTTGATTATTTCAATCATTCCTCGGATTTTCGTTTTCTAACGAATGGATCTCTTCGAGTTTCGTAGATTGTCAAGAAAATGTCTCGCATTCATATATTTTTAATGCATTCTTACAGCTACCACCGTTTTTCCAAGTTTTGTCAAGATCAGATATTTAGGATTATTTCACGGATTTTTTCAAGTGAAAACTTTGGAAGACATGGTTTCTTTTCATTCTTTCACCAGCAGTTTCTGATTGCTAAAGTGAAAAAAGAAAGCATTTTAGCTCCTGTCGTCCACATAAGTTATATTCCCTTCTTGGAAATGCAAAAAGTCACCGGGGAAGATAAGAGGTAATTGAAACATAAAACTTTCAGGCTCCAGTTGAACGGAGGATCCATAGACTGACCTGATTGTATTAAGCTTGTTCATGTATTCGATGAGGCTTCATATTCAAATCAATCATTTTGTTATCCATCTTCGCAAGCCCATCAGAATTTTGATCAGACATTGGAACAGGAGAGAGTCGATGATTTTGTTGATTCTCTCCTATTGTGAGCTTAGGTGAGTCATGTTGTCCTTTCATGGCTTCAACTGGGTCCTCAGGTTTATCTCCTGGAAACTACATAACAAAAGTAAATTCAGCACATTTCTGCATAAATGAAGGAAATATTAAGAGGAAATTCTGTCAAGGAAAGGATTTACATACCTCAACTCTCTGTCTTAGCAGCAGATATCTCCCATGTGTTCTTTTACCACCTACATGAACAATCATGTCACACTGCAAGCAAAGGGAAGTCCCATCTATCTCGCAGTAAAAGAAAGCTGCAAAATTTTTTCAGGCAGAGAGCGTAAGTTTGTGACCATCTTTGCAAGAGCACCAAAGGATAGATACAGCACAAAAAGAAAGTTACGTGTACTATACTACTATATAGCGATGAAGACTGATATACCAGGTGCGTTTTCACATATGTCACAGCGGGGAACATCACTGGGATTTGCCAAACCGACTCGCACATGGCGGCTAGCAAGTTTATTACACATGTGGACCTGCCAACGCAATTTGTAACTCAAAGCCATGAGAAAAGATGTTGGCCCATATAATCTAGACCAACATCAGGATTTCGAAGAGTCATCTTTGAACTTGCAAACCATCAAAAAGTTTCAATCTTGAAGAAACAAATCACTGTTATTCTAAAAATCATGCCATAAACTTGATTAAAGTGGAAATATGCTATTTAAGAGTGACACTATAAGGTAGACCCTTAAAGCTTAAAAGAGCAAAAGGCATACCTTGTCGTCACAGGCACGGCAAAGAGCGGCCTCATCAGCGGCGCAGAAAACAACGGCAGCAGCACTCTCACAGGCGTCACAAAGGGTACGCATAATTCAGTCCCACTATCATTTCCACAATCACCCGACGAAAAGATTCATGCACTGTCCACACGAAAGGCAGACAGAAACTTCGTTAAATTAAGAGATGCAACAAACACCACCAGTCCCAACAAGAAACAATTCTGACAAGCTAACCTGTCAATGATTGGATAGGTGATTGGTATAGTCTCTCTCTTAAGGTTGTTGTTGGTATTATCTAGGGAGATGTTGGTGGTGGGTGGTGACTGATTGATAGTGACGAAGAGTCTCAGATTGGCGTCTGGCGAGGAGATAAAGTGGTTGTCCCACAACAGCAATCAGATTCCAGAAGGGATAATACACGGGCTCATGTGATTTAAGGAAACGAAATTCTCTTTACCCGCTAATTTATACCAATTCTGTTTTATGTGATCTCGTTCAAGCAAATACGAGAGATCAAGAAAAACATGTGGAACAAAATTGGTAAAGAAGATTTTATCCCGATCTATGAAGTTCTCACTAGACATATAGACGTATAGTTAATAAAGGAGGGTGCTTTGGGTTCAGGGTCTGAGGCAACATCGGCCTCAGGTTCAAGATGCGACGAGAGGGGCTTAGTGATGGTGGCTCCTGGATGATTCTTGCCCATCAGTTTGATATCTGACCTGGGGTCCACCTCATTTACGGTCTCCATTGTTGCCAACTTGCTGTTTGCCTGAATCCCGTCAAACTTACATTACATGTACGCTAAAACCGTAAAACCTCGTTTTAGGTTTATGGCTGTTCCATCGCACACATTTGGCGTGTAGGATTTGGACTCTGTTTGTATAATCCCGATTGGGACATAAAGCTCAGGCTCTATGGACCTGCCTGGACGCTGTATAGGCCACAAAAGACTGAGATTACTAAATTGGCTCACAGTGGAGGGCTGTGGGCCAAATCTTCGGATCTGAATCCGAATTGTAGAAGGAAAGGATTCGGCCTTCATAATGCTGTAACAAAAACCAAATCAGAGAGTGAATACTTGATAAAAGTTATGTTTGGATCTGCGGTGCATTAGAGATAAGTACTTATTTGTCGCAGTTTTTAAACGTAATCACATGTTTATATCTACAGTAAACAACCGAAAGTTGGCGAAAAGTACGGTGTCACCGTAGAAATCAATAAGCAGAAAGGGGTTGCGGTAGGAAACTGCTTCTGCAGTAGAAATTTTATGTTCCATTAATAACCTTCACTATAAGTATTATTTTCTATTATACTCTTAATTAATATGACTAATAATATATTTTTATGAAATATTTTATTTACTAAATTT
>JAOTAY010000189.1:24591148-24610119 GCA_025629805.1 Erythroxylum baracoense
ATACCATATTAAACTCCAAAAATTTCTAATTCATAAATTCTAATTTATTTTCATGTTTGATAATTTAATAAAATAAATAAAATAAAATATAAATATAAAAATCCTAAAAATGGGATCCAACAGATGATGAATTCAACTTCAAGGTCAGAAAAGATACATGCTTCTACAAAAATAAGTTAACAAAGAAAAGAGAAGGAAACAAAAAGGCTGGAAATAATAGGCCTCTGTTAAAAGGCAGCAACGACAATAGTAATACACAAATCATATGCTACTATTGCAAGAAGCCTGGGCACACTAGACCTGAATGTCCTCTCCTTTAAAAGGATAAAACAGAGAATAAGAAACCTAGAAACAAGATATGACTACAGCTTGGTCTGACGAGGATTTTGAAAGCTTTGAAGAAGATGAACCTAAGGAAGTTAGCAACATCTTCTTCATGGCTGAATCAAGAGACGATGAGGTATGCTATTATGACTCTGATATTGAAGTTAATGAATTGAAAAATACATATCATGAATTATATGATTAGTACAAAAGGTTGACAATGAAATATTTCAAAAAAGTTGAGAAGTCCAAGAGCAATGATACATCTTTGAAGAGTAAGATTAAGTCACTGGAATTAATGAAGAAGAATCTGGGGACCAATAATATGTCTCTCGAAGTTGAGTATAAGCAAAAGGTCTCTATAAAGGAAGTACTGGAAGAAAGAATAGTCAAGTTGGAAAATACGTTGCTCAAAAATAGTTGTAAAAAAGTGAGACAGTTTCAAGGAAAAGTCGCCACTTTAGAACTTGAGAAAAAGAAAAATGTTGGAAAGATCTTATCTCTAGAAAAGATCTGGTGAATTTTATTGATGGAAGGAACAACCATAATGCATTGCTTGGTAGCAGTAAATGCATTTTTACGAGGCCAAAATAGGATACAATGAAAATAATAATATTAGGGCATATAAGAATTTCTTTGTCAAATCCAACAGTAGCCATAATCAAAATATCAGGAACCTAATACATGGTAGAAATTATATCAATTCTCACTAATCTATTTTGTAATTTTACTGTGGTGGACATGGTCACATTAGTCATTCTTGTAACTTTCGTAAAATTGAGAAATTATCTCAAATGTATAGTTAGAGACCGAATAAGCTACTAACTTGAAAGGACCTAGAAAATTTTAGGTACCTAAAATGAGATAATATTTTTTACATATATGCTTTCAAACAGAGATAAGAGAAAATTAATGAATAGTTAATAGCAGGAGTTTGAGACATATAACAAGTGAAATATCGTATCTCAATTATATTAAAAGGAAAGACAGAGGTAATATTGTCTTTGCAAATAAAAATAAAGTCAGGTCACTGAAGTTGGTAAAATTGGTGATTCTGACTCTATCTCTATTGATAATATTCTCTTTGTTGATGGTTTGAAACATAACTTGTTGAGTGTGAGTCAGCTATATAACAAGAGTTACAAAGTTATTTTCTATGCATCTCATTATGAAAATGTCGATATTTATAATGATAATATAGTGTTTATTAGTCCTAGAAATCAAAATATATATTTTTCTTAACTGGAACGTATGTCCTGATAAAATATTAAGTGTTTTGTCTCTTTAAAAAATGATTTGTTTATCTAGCACAGGAGATTTGGACATGCTAGCATGAGCATTCTATCAAAACTATCCAAAAATGAGTTAGTAAGAGGATTACCTACTTTAAAGTTTGAAAACAATCATGTTTGTGAGGTTTATTTAAAAGGTAAACAAAACAGAAGCAACTTTCCTCCTAAAAATGTTATGTCTACTAGTTGAATATTTAAACTTATGTGCATGAATTTATTTGGTCCTACTAGGGCTCAAATGTTTGGTGGTAAATATTACAGTTTTGTTTTAATAGATGATTATTCCAAATTTACATGAGTTTACTTTCTATCAAATAAGGATGATGCTTTTGAAGATTTTGAGAAGTTCTGCAAAAACATTTAGATCAAATATTGCATTACTTCAATTCGAAGCATTCATGGAGGAGAATTCAATGAAAATTTGAAGAATTTTGTGACGGTAATGGTATAACTCACAACTTCTCTTATCCGAGGACAACTCAGCAAAATGGAGTTATAAAGAGAAAGAATAGAATGTTGGTTGATATGACCAGGACTATGCTATGTGAAAGTGGATTACCTCATGGATACTATGTAAAAGTTGTATCTATGACATGTTATATACTCAACAGATGTCTCATAAGACCTATTTTGAAGAAGAACCCCTATAAGATGTGGAAAAGAAGAAAACCAAATGTTGCTTACTTTTGAGCTTTTAGTTGCAAATGTTTCGTTCTAAAAAATAGAAAAGAAAACCTTGGAAAGTTCAATGCAAGGTTAGATGAAGCTATTTTTCAATGCCACAGTAATGCGAGTAAATGATTCAGAGTTTATAATAAAAGAACAAGGAAAATAGAAGAATCAATACATATGGTTTTTGATGAAGCACTATCGTTAATAGTATTGGCTAATTCAGATAATGAAGAGCACCATTGGTTCTTAAAGACTCTAACTAGAGCACCTTAAGAATCACAAATCAAGAAGGTCCCTCTGAAGCTAAAACAGAGCAAGCTCCTTCATCTCAGTAGGAGCCTATGCAATGAAAAACACTAAGAGAATGGAGAGGTCAAGATACATATCAATACATTTTGAGAAACCCCCTCTGAAAATCTAAGAATAAGATCATCATTCAAAAACAACCTTATTACTCTCACCTCACAAATAGAATTAAAGACCGTTGAAGATGCCCTTACTGATGAAAACTAGGTTTCACCCATGAAAGACGAACTAAATTAATTTGACAAAAATAATGTCTGGAATCTAATACCTCGTCCTCAAAATAAGTCCACCATTGGGACTCGATTGGGTGAAACAAACTTGAGAAAAATGGTAAGGTGGTAAGAAATAAAGCTAGATTTATAGCTCAAGGTTACAATCAACAAGAATGTATTGATTTTGAAGAAACTTATGCACCTGTTGCTAGATTGGAATCAATTAAAATCTTACTTGCCTTCACTTGCTATAGAAATTTCAAGTTGTTCCAAATGAATGTTAAAAGTGCATTCTTAATTGGTTACATTAGCGAAGAAGTATTTGTTAAGCAACCTCCAAGTTTTGAAGATGAAAACCATCCAGATTATATGATGAAGTTAACCAAAGCTCTGTATAGCTTAAAGCAGGTTCCTCGAGCATAGTATGAGAGGTTAAGTAACTTTCTTCTTGAGAACAAATTTGAAAGAGGAAAGGTAGATAAAACATTTATTAATAAAAATGAGAATGATCTACTTATATTATAAATTTATGTTAATGAGATAATATTCGGTGCTACTAATCCATCCTTCTATGAAAAATTCTCAGCATTAATGCAGGGGTATTTTGAAATGAGCATGATGGGAGAATTATCATTCTTTCTTAAATTACATATCAGACAAATAGAAAAAGGAATCTTTATTAGTCAAGACAAATACACAAAGGAACTCATCAAGAAATATCACTTTGAGAATGTGAAACCGATGGTTACTCCCGCGTACACTATAACTAAACTTGGTAAAGATGAAGAAGGCAAAGCTACGGATGAGACAAAGTATAGAGGAATGATTAGATCATTACTAATTTTATAGGCTCAAGATCAGACATTATGATTAGTGTGTGTCTTTGTGCATGCTTTCAATCAAATCCAAAAGAAAGTCACCTCCAAACAGTCAAAAGAATCTTTCGATATGTTCACGGAACTATAAATTTTGGACTATGGTATCCAAAAATAATTCATTTGAAATAATTGGCTATTGTGATGCAAATTATGCAGGTGATGAAGTTGATCGAAAAAGCACAAATGGTCACTGTCAATTTCTTGGAGGATGTTTAGTATCTTCGTCCTGTAAGAAGTAAAATTGCACAGTGCTTGATGACTGAAGCGGAATACAAAATAGCTGCCAGTTGTTGTGCTCAAATCTTATGGATGAAGCATCAACTATATGATTTTTCTCTAAACTTTTCTCATACTCCTATATTATGTGATAATACTAGTGCTATAAATCTTTCTAAAAATCCTATGCATCGCTTTAAGACTAAGCATATAGAAGTCAAACATCATTTTCTTAGAGATCATGCTTTAAAAGGAATCATTATTCTTTTGCATGTTAATACTAAAAATCAAGTAGTTGACATTTTCACCAAGCTACTCTCGGAAGATAGATTTTGCATGTTAAGAAAATAGCTTGGTATATGCAAACTCTCTTATATTATTTCTGCAAGAATTTTCTCTGGTACTTGTCATTGCATTTTGCAGGCTCCTTCTATTGTGTTTCTCCAAGAACTCTCTCTCAGTTTAGTAAGCTCCTTCTAATTTTAGAAGCCTCCTCTTGCTTTAACAAAGCAGGGTATACGTGTCCTAAAAGGAAATGATTCTTGATGTCATTTCAATTTTTAAAAACATGCGTCCTGTTCTGAAAGTTATTTTTACATGATTCACAGAAGAAACAGAAATGATCA
The DNA here is from genome assembly GCA_025629805.1 of Erythroxylum baracoense. Classification (NCBI taxonomy): domain Eukaryota; kingdom Viridiplantae; phylum Streptophyta; class Magnoliopsida; order Malpighiales; family Erythroxylaceae; genus Erythroxylum; species Erythroxylum baracoense. The sequence goes on from JAOTAY010000189.1 coordinate 24,595,675, forward strand.
CACTCCCTCTTTTAGTGTGTATAATTGTCTATTCTTAGAATGATAATCATTATCTTTTTTAGAAGCGTCGTTCCACTTGCATTTGTAAGAGTAAGAGGTTGATCCCTTAATGGCGCCAAGTCAAGATCCAGGGCATCTAACCATTATGAGAAATTCAAACCATTAAAAACAGTAATAGAAGAAGCTTGCAAATAAAGAGAATTTGTTGCCAAATAACACATAATGCTCACATTATTTACAGAATTCAAAATAAACATTAAAGTATATTACAATTTCGTTTGTGTGAATACTATAATAAACTATCACAAATTAAATGCCAATGATAATCATTATGAGTAAACAAATATTTTCAACCACATGACATCTTTAGATATAAAATATGCTTATCAAAATTAATTCACTCTTGTCATGTTTACTCTTTCATAGAATGGTTGATTCACCTTCGAATGAATTATACAAGGCTACAAAATAGTAAGTAATAATCTAACTTTATATATAAGCATTTCATTAAAATTATGGATAATTAATCTTGAATTTATACGCACATCACAATTATAGTTTAGTCACTTTGGTGATTAACAAATAAAATAATTATAATTCATGCACAAATTAATATTTATTTTATTTATACATATAATATCACCTTAGGTCGATCACTTAGGTGACTAACGAACGATAAAAACATAGTTATACATCTATAAATTAATAATCATCCTTTTGGTGATTTGCATCTATAAATCAATAATGTAAAATTTTGATAAATGTAATCAACAGGCTTAAATTTTCTTTACACATAACTAGACATGAATTTACATAATTAATACATGTAATGATGTAACTTCAATCAAAACTGTCAGAAAATTAAATATATGGACTGAATTACAACTTAAGCTAAAAGCATAATTCGACAGGGATTAAAAGAAAGGATTGCACTTTTTAGGACTAGTTAGAAACAATCATGATGGTTTAGGGATAAAACTGATTTTTTAATACAAAATTACCCTAACCTACAAATCTGCATGATTTACCCTAACCTGTAGATCTGCATATCGTCGCCATTTTTTCTTTTCATTTTTGCCTTTTTTGAATTAAAAACTAAACACTTTAACCATACATAAAGATACCTTTAAAAAAAAAACTATACATAAAGATATAAGAATTCACAAATCAAATCCTTTTTATTTGTTATCTTTAAGGGAAATGTAAAAAATTCACCGTAAACATAAGGGTGAGCCTCGGAGCAATTAGTAAAATTATTCATTTATAACCAAAAGATTGCATACTCAAATTATAGAAACAGTTACTTTGTAAAAATATAAAGGGAAGGCAGCGCCAGCGTACATTACAACCCTTATCACACTCTCGCAAAATAGAGAATTTTGTGCATTAGGTATGTTAGCTTTAACTTTTAAACCAGATATCAATATAAGCAAAATTTTAGGTAAAAACATACTTATAACAGGATCTTGAACATATAAATTTCTCACGTGACAATAAACAATAAATGTACCTAGATAGCTCAATTGAAATGTCATGATGCAAACTTACAGAATACTCGATAAATTAATTTCTTTCCCTTTATCCTCTTTCTTACAGCGGCTTTCTGATGGTGTGTTTTCTTAAACGTAAACCTAATAGGCAAGGAAAAGACCAAATTATATCAATTAACTTTAATCTGGTATGTCCATTAAATAACTATCAAGATTTAATTAGCTATTTAATTATTATCAATTGGGCTTAGGTTTATTCGTTAGTAAAGCCTAACATTAGGCCACATATGAACACATACGATATTTGTTCGATAAGACCTTATCATATCCAAGCTCGAGTGACATTCGACAATTATACACCCGACAACAAAAGAAAATAATCTACAATAACATAACTTTATTATTAGATCCCAAATCAATAAATTAATATTTTATAGACGCACGAACAATGCCGTTATCTTATTATCCACGTCACTAATTAGTCATCACTAATGGCTATTTTTTGAGGATGTTAAACTTACAAATTACATGGTAATTGAAGGGGCACTTGAATGGATAATACAAGTATTATAAAACTAGCATTTCAATGCTAACTTTTTTTTGTGCAGTAGTTAATGCACTTGAATAGAGATAGATGAGTGCAATAAAGCTAAGGAACTTGCCTTCCCTTTTCAATGCTAACTTTTGTTTCAATATATAACAGGTTAAAAAATGCGCTTGCATAGTTAACGGTTATTCATCATTCAATTTATAAGCTGTAACGCTTCTGATTTCCCAGCCTCACACAGACAAATAGTGAACATTGAGCAAGTCTCGAAATGAGACACGGGTCCATTCAGCTTCAGAGAATGGAAAACTTCCAATTTGCCAAGCTTTTAAAACTTCATTAGCATTCATATAATGATGTAGCCGTGAAGCACTGCTGAGTAAGTACTATAGTCAGCTCATGACCCTCTTCCTGCAGTTTTTGCAAGGTAACATTCTTCCGGCTGGCGTGTTAGAGGTGCTGATAGCATATTACTTGCTGGAAAGCTGACATTCTTCCAGTTTTAAGCGTCTTCTGAAGAATGCTTGGCTTCTCGTTTAATTCTTGCAAAATGTTTTTCCACAAAGAGGAGCTAGTTCTTTAATGGATGACAGGGTTTTGTGACTAACCAAAAGAAGGAAGCATGACGTAGAAATTGGTGAAGATTATTACGATGAACTGGTCTCAAGGTCATTTTTTCTACAGCTTAATGAGTCCCATCAGTCATGCAAGAGCTGGTGGTGGACAATATTGTCGGTTGGAGTATATATATATATATGCATAGAGATAATAAAACAACTATATATATATATATATATATATATATATATATGCATAGAGATAATAAAACAACAACGAAACACAGAGACCAACATCAATAGAAAAGTATAATCGAAATGTCCACTCGACTAATGCAACAACCGGGGGAACTTGGACACTACATCCAGCCATTTTAACCGAAAACGAAGCAAACAAATAAATGCTTGGTACTAATAAGAAAAAGAATCTACTGTAATATGGCAAATCATGTCCCATGTCTTTGAGTTCTAATTTATTCATTTCACTTAATATGACAGCCAGCAGTTTTGAAAACTTCCTGACAAAGTAAATGAAAGCTTCAGCCAGTGATCGATTTAAACTACAGCTTTTCATTAAACATTTAGCTTGAACTTTCTCTTGCTTAAGCAAGTACAGGTCTTGGCATCCAAGCAGGATAACCTGGAAAACATCACATTCACAAATCTTGGTTTTCACATGGCTTTGTCTAAAATGTGAAAGTAGCATCATGAAAGTTGGCAACAGTCTCAGAGCCTGAAATAGATCCAGTGTAACTTTCTCAAATTTGTTCTTGAACTGTTCACTTAGGTAACAGACAACGTAGAATTGAAGAGAAACCAAATTAGCTTTAAACACCTTCCATTTTCAACAAGCTGCCATTAAATCTCCTCACTAATCCATCAAACATGCCATCTTCAATTCCAATTAATATCTTTTTATGTTCCTCAAACTGATGAAGCTAGCATCATTTCAGGACACTGCCAAAATTTGAGCAATCTGGATGATATAAGTCAGAATACAAGAGAGAAGTTGGTTCTAGATTCTATTTTGTATGACCAACGTCATTGTTCTACTCCAAATTCTGGAAACATTTTAATCATCCAACTAGAATGAATAACTTCCAAATACCCTAAAGTACAGCATGTTTCAACTTTATAACATCAAAAGAAATTTTTTTTCATATAGATGGTCAATATGAAGTTACAGAAAAGATGTAAATTCAATCACCCTAACAGATGGAGACCATAGCCAAAAAAAATGAAATAGTATGATCAATTTTTGCAAAAATATAGCAAAATTAGAAGAATTGCTTCTTAGCAATGCTAAATGCAACTTCTTCCTCAATGCTTTATGAACAGGCTTAGCTTTTAAAGCCTCTTCCTAATTTCCTCAATCACACGATCATAGTATGTCATTCTTCTGATGCAGGTTAGAGCTAAATCAAATTTCTGAGTTTGAAATGCATTTGCAAAAGAGTTGGACCATTCTTGCAATTTCTCTTGCATCTGCATAACAAAAATCAAAATACATCAAAATAACTGAAGAAAGAAATGGCTATTGCTACTCCCCAATAATAGAGCAACATAAAATCCTTGAAGTGAAACTTTTCTCAGGGTCATCTTCATGATCTGGTCTGAGAGCCTGGAGGCAACCGTCAATCTCCAATTCTATGTGACCAGAAACTTAAAATGTTAAAGAACATTCTCCTAATACATTATTGTAAGTTATGCCACCCGGCCCACATATCTGCTAGCAGAAATCAAGCACATAAAGAAATAGCCTGCAATGCTCAATCATACATCTAAAGGAGAGTCATACCTGAGATTGTATCTCATTTAAAGTCTTAGAATCAGGTGCCTCTTCAACAGCTTCCCTGATTTCCATAATCTGCATTTGAGAATTTAGAAATAAAAAGAGCATAGCTTAGGTCCTCACAAACAGGAAAGGAAATAACACACGGGGATAAAGTATAATAGTAAATACTAGTTTTCTGTCAAAACATTTGCTCAAGTCATGCAGTCAGAGAACATATATATGCAAATAAGCTAATTCTATAGAAGTTCAGAGATCATTAATTGTTAAAGAAACACATAGAGATAAAAACACAATATTAGATTCTTAAACAAGCTTTGGGATCATAAACTCCAAAAAAATTACCTCAGCTAGCAATCCTGGTTCTGAAATCGTTTCTTCTTCATTCACATCTATGCCTTCAAGCCTCATCTGCAAAAATGATGTTGTTCTAATGCATAAATGGTCAGAAAGAGCATTAGAAGTAAAAGGTCAGATCTAATAATGAGTTTACCGTATCTTCATTCCTAGATGGCTTGCTCCACTTGTTCACAATTTAACATCAAGTACTATAATACATAACCCTGCCAAAACTAAGTCCTAGGAAAAGGATCTTTGATATTCAACAAACATAACGCATGACTGAAAATATAATTCCAACACCACTCACATCACGCTCTTGATTCTCTAAAATCTAAACCCTAACTAATTTTCTGCTTTTAACCAGTGAAAGCAATACATTACAAGCAATGGTGCTTAAGAAGTTGAACAAACCATAGTCAGCGATCTAATACAAAGCAAATCTAGAAAGAGACTTAAAAAAAGAGAGACGATTTAAAAACCCTACAGCAAGCAAGCACTACCATTGAAACAAAAAATCTTATAATACAAATCGCAACAACGATGCTTACCATGTAAATTGCCCTCGACAATGGATTACCAAGCGTGCGGTAAGCATCAATCAACAGTGCTGATTGCTCAGCCGCAAAGTCCCTCTCTTGCTTCAACCAATAAAAAAGAGAAAATAAGTAAAAACCATCCGTGGTTATTAATTTTTCCCACAAACCAAAAGCTCAAAGGAATAACTATTGCATTTTTAGCTCAAAATGATTTCGAAGTAAACCTGAGATTTCGAATGAACTAAATCAGGGTGCAATTTCTTTTGCCAATCTTTGTACTTGACCTCCAAGTTCACATCCCCAAGCTCATAATCTTTCTCCCTATTCACAAAGAAACGGAATCAAAGTTCAAGCAAATCGATTGAAGGAATTGATCAAACTTGAGGAAATTAACAAAGAAAAGAACTTTACAGTCCAAAAATATGAAAGTAATCGACGGAGGGATCAATAGGTTGAACGGCTCGACAGCAAGAGCAAGCCAGAAATGGAATCGACCCTTGTTGAGGTTTGGCACCGCAGTTCCAGCATTGAACAGTAACTTCTCCGGAAATTTCTGAGCAGAAGGTTTTCCCGAGAAAGTGGTTTCGTAGCTTAGTGGAAGGAGAGAAAATGGCGGTGTTGTGGATTGGCAAACGGTGTCCCGTCGAGGTAAAGGTCGTGTGTTGGAGAACTGCGGAGAGAGGTCTCCACAGCTTCGCTCTCATCATTTTCTTTTCTCTCGACTCGTGGAGAATGGTTTCACGGTGCGTCTACTATAAAGATCGTAAGAGCTTTTTCCGAAGTAATAGGTGAACTGTACTCTTTAAGCTTTTTCTTTTGGTCTTTTGTATGGAAATAGAAAAGAGTATTATTTGTTTTTCTAAAAAACTCTTATAGTTTAATATTTTTAAAAACTATTTTTCATTAAATAGACAAAAAAATTTCAAAATAGGTCATATGTCAATTTTTAAAAAAATAATAAAAGAAGAATATGTATCTATTGAATAAAATATGAGTAATTTTTAATATATTAAATTATAAATAATTTTTAAGAAATCAATAACTCAAAAAACAAACTAGTCCTAGTGATTAAATTTAAAGATCTTCTACATTATAAATTGTTATAAAAAAAGGTTAAAAAATATCAATTTTTAATAATTTTCCTCTTTCCACTAATTTTTTATAATTTCTAAACAACCTTGTACAAATTCTGCAACTTGTAAAACAGAAGTAGTTGAACTTGATTTTTTTTATTACAAATTGATATATAATGGTTGTACAAGCTCAAGCCCTTTTGGTTGCTCAGGCTTGGAATATGACTTACCTTCTAGTTGCTTGGAATAATTATTAACTTGGAGTAGGTGATCAATCAAGCTAAGAAATGTGCAACAAGCGTAATTTATTCTCTATACAATGATGCAGTTTAAGGAATATTTTACAAATCCAAAAATTAAAGTCTTCAATTAGAGGAACCATAATGTTTTAAGCATTAACAGGTGTATTGGTTTTTTTTTTTTTTGGAGACTTCATAATGGTTTCCATACTATATTATCGTCATAGTATTAATCTTAAATTTGGATTATATTTTATTAATGATGAAATCGTGTATAATTCCTATAGACAAGTGGAGTCTTGTACTGAATTTACCTTAATAGGCCGTTTTGGAATCTAATATCCAATTCGTTAACTTTATGTAATTGAATTCAATTAACGCATTTGGAATGCTAAAAAAGAGATTACTTGAATTCAACTACGTAATTGAATATCATTTTCTTTATGAATTCAATTCACATCTCAAATGATCCGATTTGGTGTGTGAATTGAAGAGCCAATTTTTTTCAAAATATTAAAAATTCTTCTTCCAAATATACACATCATAAATATACAAATTAATACAAAACACACACATATTGATTACATACTATTTTTAGTTAAAGATAAAAAAGTCATATGAAGTAGTTGAATTCATTTTTATTGTGTTCCAAATAATGTAATTGAATGCAATTCTAATATTTATAGATTTATTCCAAACAGTATAAATCGAATTTAATTCAATCTTATAAATGTAATTGTTTAAAGATTAATATCAATGATGACGCTCCTTCAACACAACCTAAGCTTGAGTTGACGTGTTTCCAACTTGAAACCATTTCTTTTTCTAGTTCTCCATCATTGTCTTTGCTTATTTTGAATCTAGCCGCTGTTAATCTCTTGCCTTTTCTTCCACAAGAGGTTTACCTATTCATCAAACAACCATTCATTTTAACTATGTTATTCATCTATTCTTTATGACCACACCATCTCTCCTCTCCTCTCCTCTCCTCTCTTTTCTCACTATTTTCAATCGTCTTTTAGGCTATGTTTGATTAGGCGTAAAGTTTTCAATGGAATGAAATGATTTATAATTGATGTAATATTAGAAAATTGTTGTTTTGGAGGGATGGAAGGATTCATAATGTAATATAATGAAATGTTGTTTAGAAGAAGGATTTTAATGCAATATAGTGAAATATTGTTTATCATTTTACATTTCATCCTAAACCTCTCAAATGGGAGGTTAATTATTTTTACTGTTTAAAATAGAATGAGATGTAACCCCTTCTCTTCTATCATATTCCATTATATTCCATTATAAACCATCTTCTCAAATGATGGAATGATATTACATTCTATTTCATTCCATTAATAACCACCCAACCAAACATAGCCTTAGGTGAGATGGCTGAAATTATTAACTAAAATTCCCAAGCCTTACATCCTTTCATCTTTTCCCCCTTATGATATAGATAAGTTATCCACTATTCTATGAATTCTTTATCTTTTTTGTTATACTCTTCTCGAGTTGCAAATGTCACTCACTGTCAAGATCCTCTCCAAAGTTGTTCCTTTGTGAAGGCCATGAAACACAACTCTAATGATAGTAGCTTGTTATTTTTTTGAATTTTTTGTTTTCTTTTTGTAATGTTATCATTATTTTAGATCTTGAGCACTGCTTATATCTTTATTCTTTCTTTGGTCTTAGTTCACTACTTGTCTAAATTAAGGAGTAAGAAAGACAAGCGCCAAAGTGTAGAATGCATTAATTTCGTTTATTATTAACTGAAAATAATTATTAGTTAGTTAGTTAGAGGCTGTTATTTTAATTTTTAATTTATTTTTAACTTGTATAAAATTGAGCTTAAGCTCTTATTTGTTGTCTGAGAAATACTTTGACATTTTCCACTACTTCTCACAATCTTTGCAATATATCTTAGTTTATGGTATTATAGCAACTTAATCCTAATTGAGTTTGATAATTTTGATCTAAAGAAAAACTGATCTTTGTTTTTGGAGCTAATCATCTTATTACAAAATGGAAGATGTCTTAGACAAAACGAATGTAGATTCCCTCTTAGAAATAAATCTACAAGGGGACATAAATCAGATGTATGATGATGGAAATCCACTACATCTTCAAGGATCAAATCATCTAAGTATGATACTAGTAACATCTACTTTGATTGGAGATAACTATTTGAGCTAGAGTAGATCGATGAGATTTGCTCTAGGAGAAAAGGTGATATTAGGATTTATTGATGGAAAATGCATAAAACCTAATGATAACTATTATAAATGAATACATCAATTATATAGTGAGATTTTAGATTTTTAATTCTATGTCTAAACAAATTGTTGAGGCCTTCATTTACACTAATTCTGCAAGGGAACTATTGTTAGAACTAGAAGAAAGGTTTAGGGAATGTAATGGTCCACTGGTGTAGTAATTGCAAAAGGAAATAAGTTATATGTCATATGGAAACATGTATGTGGATAAATATTTTCTAAACTCAAGAAACTATAAGATGAGTTCTTATGTTTAATACTTGTTCCACAATGTACCTGTGATGGAGCTACACAATGTACATATGGGTCTGCTAAAGGATTCGCAGATGTAGCTTCTCTTAGTCAACTTACGAAATTCTTAATAGAACTTAATGACAATTATGATAATGTAAGAAACCAAATTCTAGTTATGGATCCTTTACTATTGTTATCAGGGCTTATTCCATAGTCTTAAGGGTAAAAAAGAAAGGGAAATTCATATGGAGTTTTTAAATAGAATTGAGAACAATGTAATGTTGGCGAGAATATAGAATATTAAAAACTGTAATGATGGGGGTGGAAAACAAAATATGAAACAGAAAGGAGGAGTTATAGATAAGAGTGAGATGTACGACAATTATCACAAGAAAATTGGGCATCAAAAGGATACATGTTTCAAGCTAAATAGAATATCATATTGGTATAAAGAATTACAAGAAAAGAAAGGAAAGACGACCAATAGATCCTTTACAGCTAATGCAACTAATGAACAAATGGAACAAGAAGGAGAAAAAGGTAGTAAGATTTCATCTTTGGTTGGTATGATCAAGCAAGAAATGTTAAAATTGATAAAGGTAAAGGCTCATATTGGTCCTATCATTGTGAATTTTACATATTTGAATTACTTTATAGGTATGTTTTATACATAGTTACAAATTGCCTTAATTTAATAGAACTAAGCTGTTAGATATTGGACATTGGAGCTTCAAATCATATATGTGTGGATCTAAACCTAGTAACTTACCATGTTGTGATTGATAAGTTTACCCCTGTTTATTTTCCAAATGGACTTTTAAAACATGTTCATCGCGTCGGTGATGTTACATTAAACAAAAACCTTGTGTTAACTGAAGCCTTACATGTTCCCACCTTTAAATATAACTTTTTATCTGTAAACAAACTTACTAACATAAACTCAATTACCTTGGGATTTTGTGCTTCATATTACATTTTATAGGACCTGAAGATTAGGAAAATACAAGCAGTTGGTGAGGTAATAGGAAGATTATACATCCTAGATAAATTTTCATTTTATAAGGAAACTATCAAGCAATAAGCCTTACATAATCTTGAGATTGATTATGATTTTGTTAATTCAATGTCTATATACTTGATCTAGCATTGATGATTAGGACATCCTTTTGCTACTGTACTTCGACATATTGGTTGTATTTATAATAAATCGGATGGTTTAGAAAATTTTTATGGTATATCTAAACTTACTAAGCAATATTGACTACCCTTTCCTTTTAGTAAAATACAAACCATATATATTTTTCAATTGGTGCATATAGATATATGGGGACCATATAACAAAGATCTTTATGTATTGGGATTATTTCATTACTTCAGTGGATGATTTTAGTAGAGCAATATGAATTTGATGCATCATAAAGTTCAAGTAGTTCATGCATTGTAGTCTTTTTTGAATGATATTAAATCATTTTAAGAAGTTTGTTAAGACTATAAGGTTAGATTATAGAGCTGAACTTTTAAGCAACGATTGTTAAAGGTTGTTTAATGAGCTAAGAATTACATAAAAAAATCTTATGTATATACTCTACAACAAAATGGGATAGTAGAGAGAAAACATAAGCATTTGTTACAGATGGTTATAGCTTTAATGTTTTAAACTTCATTACCTATGAAATTATAGGGAGAATCAATTCTTATAGCCACACACATAATTGATAGACTTCCTACTTGAGTCCTAAAGTAGAAATCACCCTATGAAATTTTATGTAGACATACACCAAATTATATTGTATGTCTTTATTTTGCAACTAGTACTAACCCACATAAAGATAAATTTGAAAAGATAGCCTACAAATATATTTTTATTGGATACAATCAAGGTTATAAAGCTTTTAAAATATTGGATCTTGACTCTTAAATTGTTCTGTATATCTAGATATGCGGTTTTTCATGAAACTTAATTTCCATACAAGTTTATCTCAATATCTGAACACAATATTGCTTTGTCAACTATATTTGTTTATTTGGACAGACATTCAAATGACTTCTTAACCTACACACATACAACACAAAACACTTCTTCACCAACATATATATCAAGAAAACATTATATTAAACATACCTGATTCTTCTTCACTTAATGAATTTGATCACTTTCTACTTACAAGTGAAACTACTTTAACAAATTCTTACAATTCCTCTCATATTTCTTAATTAAAAAGAAGCAATATAGTGATTCACAAACTTTCTTAAATGATTTTTTCATATGGTCTCCAATGATCATGATCATAGTGTCAGTATACAATATTTGTTTGAAGGTCCTATATTATCTTATCATACACCTGTCACTTACCCTTACATTCAACCTACATATTTCATATCCACATACATGTCTTTTCTGGTAAATTTGTCAAATATCCAAAAGCCACAATCTTATAAATAGGAATAAACTAGTGCAAATTGAATGAAAGCTATATACAAGAGTTAAATGCTTTTAATGCTAATCAAATATGAGAATTATTCAAATTACCAAAAAGAAAAAGAGTCATTAGTTCAAAATGGATATATAAACTGAAATTAAGCCTGATGGAAGCATTGATAGATTTAAATCCATTTAATAGCCAAGGGGTATAACCAAGTTGAAGGAATAGATTATGTAGACAATTTTTCTCTTATGGCTAAGATTGTTACTGTTAGACTCTTGTTGGTTATGGCATCGTCATATTCCTAGCCTTTACATAAACTTGACATAAATAATGCTTCTTTTTCATAGATTTATATATGAAGACATGTACATGATTCCACCTGAGGGATATTCAAAGGCCAAGGAAGTTAAAGTTTGTGAACTTAAAGGATTTTGTATAAGCTTAAGCAAGCTTCCACATATTGAAATTATAAATTTACCACTCTGTTGAATTCATTTGGTTTCATTCAATCCATCCATGGTCATTATCTCTTCGTAAAATCTTTAAGTACTCCTTTTATAACACTCATTGTATATCTTATTAATGTTCTGCTTATTTACACTTCAAAAGTTGAGTTACTTGAAGTTAAAAATTCTCTCTATGAGTAATTCACCATTTAAGATCTTAGAAATGCTAATTACTTCCTTGGGATAGAGATAGCTAGATCCATATTTAGAACTTTAGTGAATCAAAGAAAGTATATATTAGATATTATTAAGGATGCATGACTTATTAATGTTAAACCTAATATTACTCCTCTTCTTAAAGATATGAAACTTACTTCATGATGTAGGAAAATAAAGGAGACTTATAGGTAGGCTTCTTTATCTAAGATTTACTAGACCTGATATCACCTATGGAGCATAGCAATTAAGTCAAGATATTTAAACTCCTTATCAATAACATTGGGATGCTGCTATTCATTTGCTTAAACACTTAAATCATTATCCATCAAAAGGATTATTTTTCCCAACAAATAATCCTTTCAAACTTAAAGCTTATTGTGATACAAACTGGGCATTTTACCTGAATTCTAAAAGATCTATATCAGGTTCTTGTATATTCACAGGGTCCTCTTTAATCTCATAGAAAATTAATAAGTAATCTATAATCTCCAGGTCATCAATTACAGCTGAAGATTGTAGTATGGCCTCTACTATTAGTGAATTGCTTTGGGTTTCTTATCTTCTTAATGATTTGCATATTTCTAGTTCCCTCACCTATCCCTCTTTGGTGTGATTATCAAGCAACACTTCACATTATAGCTAATCCAGTCTTCTATAAATTCTTGAACCATCTTAAAATTAATTGTCATTTAGTTCGTGATTAATACAAGCATGATTTTATTTTTGCTATTCACATTTCCACTAACCATTGCAGATATGTTCATTAAGCCCTTAGCTATTCCATCCTTTTCTTATTTTATGTCTAAGTTGGGCTTGTTTGACATTCACTAAGCTCCATTTTGAGAGTAGGGGGGATGCAGAATGTATTAGTTTAATTTGTTGTCAATTGTAAATAATTATTAGTTAATTAGTTAAAAGCGGTTATTTTAACACATTTTCAGCTTGTATAATGAGCTTAAACTTTTATTTGTAGTATAAGAAAATACTTTGACATTTTTCACTATTTCTCACAATTCGTACAATTAACAAAGCTTAATTCAAAGAATATTTCTATCTTTAACTTTTTTATTTCTTTCTTTTGATTTTCATGTTTTTAATTGGCTTCATTATTTTGGTGACTTATCTCTTTTTACTAGTATATGATTTCTTCTTAAATATGCTCAAATTTAGTGATTTGTGATTGATCACTATGGATGTGCTTGTTTTATAATATACTTGCTTCATTTTCCTTTTCATGGAGAAGTTAAAAAATTTAAGAGAAAGACACATTAAAGGTAGATACAACATTAAACCATCCCAAGGCAAAGATTAGGCTAGAAAATTCCTAACAAGAAACCAAAAACAAAGAAAGCAACCTATTCCTTAACTAGATAGATGCAGAAACCATACATCAACCTTAAAACTTACCAAAAGGAAGCACATCAAGTAATAGAGTAAACTACAATCACAAAGTTATTAGTTGCCAAACTCAAATCAGGTTCTATTTATAAGCCATATCCCTACTGATGTTGATGTTAAGGCCTAGAGCTAGTAGGGTCTCCTTTATCCATTTAAAGGTGATTTTGAAAAGAGCATCTAAGTCTATTGAGCGTAGAACTAGAAAAATGAGAGATGAGAGTTTTTGTTTTAATTTTACTATTTAATCAGGCATGATATTAATAAGTCATATGGCAGTCATATATTTAATAGGTTTGTTGACATGGTGAGTCATATTAGAATCGTTCACTGTTGAAGTAACCTTTAGGCTATATTTTTTAAAAAATTAAAAATTAGAATGTTTTATCGCTACTTTTAAAAGTTAAAATTAGTATTGTAAAATTAAGCAAAGTTCATAATTTTTTATAATTTATATTAATTTTAATAACATGTTAATATATAAATAATAAAAAATAATCATAAATTATACCTTTATAAAAGTAAAAAGTTTATTTTGAATCTTAACATTTTCACTAGAATACAACTTTAACGCTTCAGAGCATTCAATTTCAACCTTAATGCTTTTAAGATGTTCAAAATAGACCCTTAAGGGAAGAAAATTTTAACAAGTTAAACTTTCGTCAATTAAATACCACATCAATACTGAGGTGACAATTATTATATATTTTTAAATTTTTTGATAGGTCGACGAACATGTAGTTGCCATATGGTATTGTGGGTGTAACATCCCGGTCCCACATAACGGGTCGGATCAGGGAACCGGGTCTATGAGAAGACCAATTAGTGAAGTAATGACAGACATACCTCATGCTCATGCATTTGTGAAAATGTGAATTA
>JAOTAY010000189.1:24610219-24633952 GCA_025629805.1 Erythroxylum baracoense
ATAATAATAATATTTTAATTAATTATATTGCAATTAATTAATTAATAATTAATATTTTAATTAATGAATAGTTATATTTTAATTAGTTATATTTTAATAAATAATAATATTTTAATTAAATATAATGTAATTAAATAATAATATTTTAATTAATTATATTGTAATTAATTAATTATAATATTTTAATTAATGAATAATTATATTTTAATTAAATATAATGTAATTAAATAATAATATTCTATTTAATTATATTGTAATTAATTAATTATAATATTTTAATTAATTAATAATTATATTTTAATTATTTATTTATTTATTTTTATCTTAATTAATTTAATTAATTATATTTTATATTTTAATTAATTACATTTTAATTATATTTTAATAAATTATATTTTAATTATATTTAATTAAAAAATTAAAAAACATTAGTGTTAGTAGGAATCAAACCCATTCCTCCCATACATGGAGGGTATGGACCATTACCCAAAACTTGGGTATGAAAAACCTATTCAATCAATCATAATAACCAACCAACCATTACCGTTCATTCCGTTCACATTGATTTATTCTCATACCCCTTAACCAAGCACCCCCTTAATTTATGCAGCTTGTAAGCTTACTCTTACGAATATTTTCATTCCGCGTAATTATGGATAATTTCATTACGAAATAAAGTATGTTTTGATATAACTTACGATGAATCTTAATCAATAATAATCAAGTTAGTAGTGGTCGGATATGATACAAATTATATTTAAATAATTAATATATAATTTATCAACCAAAGTTAATTAAAGAAAATATTTTATTATTGTCAATTGTGATTTATTTACCAAATATAAGTACTATTTGGTAAATGAATATCCTCAAAAACAAGGGAGTGCTTCGTAAATAAACGGGTTAATTAGTATTTAGTCAATGTACGTATAAAAAGTTATAGAAAATATTAATGTTCGTTTTAACAATTACACATACTTTATTTAAATTCTTCACATAAATTTAATACCCTCAACTTATGAACGCTTCATTTTTCACTAATTCATTTAACTAAATAAAAGGCAATTAATGTAGATATAGAGTGTAATGATTGCAAAGTCTCCGAGATAAATTGGAAGTTTTGATTACTGCTACATTTAAAAACAAAAAAACAATCGCATGGGATCCAAAAAGTACACCAGCTTAGCCCGGAGTCATGCTTTAAGACCTGGAGAAAAGAGAGGAAAATTCAAAAAGAATGGGTCCCCCCTTTCCGGCCCCGGGTTCTCTGCTCCAGTCCCTGCCTCAAAATCAAATCCCCAGAGTGAGGTGGACTCTTTTTTTCCTCGGATGTGTCATGTGCGTAGTCATACTCCAACTGTAACTGTAAGTGTAACACACGCTGTAAATTTTCGCTTCACAACACAAGCAAGAAGTTTTGTAGTGCCCAACTGTCCTTCCGTCCGGGTCTTAAAAACGCACAAGAAAAAGAAAGTAAAAAGGAAGAGAAAATGGCCTGTCACATCTCCTCTCAGTCCATCACCATGTGCCCACTACCAGCTTCACCTGGGAGACCTGTCCACCTCAATTTCCCCAACTTCAGAAACTAGGGTTCTCTTAACCCTTAACCAGCCTTTTTCTTTTTTTTTTTCCCCTTTCTGTATCATTGATCTTGCGTTTTTCTGTTTGGAGTCAATCCCAGTTATGGAGGGAGCGAAGTTGGAGAAGGAACAGGAACACGAGTACAGGCCTTGTATTGAGAGCTCCGTACAGAGACCGGGGGTTTCAGTTGGGGACCATCAATGCCAGAAGTTGCCGGAAATGGACGACGCGAAGCTCTTTGTAACTTCTCAGGCAGTTTCTGAGGCGGTCAAGGGGGTCGATGTGGTCCTTGGAATCAAGAATAGAGTTGCTGCGGAGATGAGTACCGGTGTTAAGCGGAGGCGTGGCCGGCCGCCGCGTGCACTGGGAAAGACCTCTGCCCCGCCACCGCCGCCTCTGGTGCAGAAGAGGAAGAAGGATGAGGAGGACGTATGCTTTATTTGTTTCGATGGTGGCAGCCTTGTGCTGTGTGATCGCCGGTGAGTCGGTTTGCTCAGGTTCTTCTTTTGTGTTTTCTTTTTGCTTGCTAAGAAAATTTTGATAGCAGTTACGGGAATTCAAGGTGGGATGTAAGTTTAGTTGATTGCAAGTTTGTTTTGTTCAACTGGAGCTATCTTTTGTGTAGTTCAATATGGAAATTTTCCGATTAAGTGAGCGTTTTGGACTTCTATTTGTTAAGTTCTTGGCACCGAGTGGAGGTTTTAGGTTCATTTTTACCTTTTCTGTTGCTGCGATGTAGTGCATTTATTGTTTGGTTAATTAGTTCGGATTGATATTTGGTAGGGGCTGCCCTAAAGCTTACCATCCAGCTTGTATCAAGAGGGACGAAGCATACTTTCAATCAAAAGCTAAGTGGAATTGCGGTAAGTTTCAGTATGCAACCAGTTTTTGCATGAACTTGTTCTTTTTACATATTGTATTCCTTGTCCTCATGCATTGATCATCACAATTTCTTTTGTCGAGGGTATGTGGTTGGCTATATGTATGGATAGTGAAGATATTAATTCATAATGCAAATGTAAGTTCAGTTGTGAGTCATTTGGTGTTGCAGTGTAATTGATTTAATATTTGCAGATGATGAATACAAGAATTGATTAATTTCTGACAAATATCCTCTTTTACCTAGATTCTCTTATCCTCAAAGTTGTGGATTCTCTATTTGTCGTATATAGTGACGTCTAATATGCTCATTAGTTACGATCAGGTTCTCACATGGTATTGGTGTAATTTACTGATAATTCTCATCCAATTGCGTGTTTTCAGGTTGGCATATATGTAGCAATTGTCGAAAGGCTTCCCATTATTTGTGCTATACTTGCACATACTCACTGTGTAAAGGATGCACCAAAGAAGCAGATTACGTTTCTGTAAGAGGAAATAAAGGATTTTGTGGAACGTGCATGAGTACTATAATGCTTGTAGAAAATGTTGCACCGGGGAATAAGGAAAGAGTATGTTAAATCCTATCTCTTCAGATGTTATCCAAATATTGCCTAAACCTAAAAGAGCATAAATTATCCAAACTTTGGGAAAATATGCTTTCTTGATTTTATCTGAACTAGCTGTCTTTGATAAAATAATTGATGAAAGTTTACTTCTGCCTCTAAAACTTCATCCTCTCTCTAGTAATTCCCCCATATTTCTTCAATTTTAGTAATTAGCCATTATAGTTCTGCATTTTATATGTTTCCCTTTTCCATTTTATTTGTGCAGGTTGAAGTGGATTTTGATGACAAAACTAGTTGGGAGTATCTCTTCAAGATATACTGGAGTTATTTGAAAACAAAGCTATCTTTAAATTTAAATGAACTAACTAAAGCTAAAAACCCGTGGAAAGGTGACCAGCTACCAAAAGTGAGAAGTTCATGGAAGGGAGTTGGTACTATGATTTCTAAGGTGGAACTTTTGGGTCAGTCTGTTCTTGTTAATGACAATAAAGCTTCTTGTACAGATAACTGTTCCAGAAGCCAAGAGGCAAGCCAGTCTAAGAGGAGGAAAACTGATTATGAGCCCAAATTTACCAACGAGGGGAATTTTCGAGGTGTGGAAAAAACTACACCGTTGCCTAACGGCACAACATGGGCAACGAAGGAGCTCCTAGAGTTTGTTTCGCTCATGAGAAATGGAGACATATCCATGATATCTCAGTTTGAAGTTCAGGATCTTCTTCTAGAATATATAAAAAGAAACAATCTTCGTGATCCTCGCCAAAAGTCACACATTGTATGCGATTCAAGGCTTATGACTCTCTTTGGCAAAGCACGTGTTGGACATATTGAAATGCTAAAGCTTCTTGAATATCATTTCCCACTGAAAGGAATTTCCTCAGCAGATGACATTGTTAGAGCAGGAGTTGATGTTGTTGGTATTCATGATAAAGCTGCAAGTAATAATGATAGTTACTTGATGATTAGTAATGAAAAAGAGCATAAAACACGCAAAAAGATGGATGAATCTGGACTAGTGACAAATCCTAATCCAGATGACTTTGCAGCTATTGATGTTCACAACATTAATTTGTTATATGTAAAGCGAAATATAATGGAGACCCTGTTGGATGATGCTGAGAAATTCCGGGAAAAGGTTGTTGGGTTATTTGTCAGAATCCAGATTTCCTGTGACGATCAAAAGCAAGATACTTACAGGCTTGTGCAAGTTGTAGGTATATTCATATAACCTCTTCTCCAATATGTTATTTAACAAAATGGAATTAGGAGTTCCTATAATTTTCTTGCATCAGAATACTGTACACCATTAGTTTGATGAAAACTATGCTTTTTTCGTGTACAGGAACTAGTAGGGTGGCCAAATCATATAATGTTGGCACAAGAAGAACTAATATCATGCTTGAAATAATGAATATAGATAAAAAGGAGATTGTCTCAATTGATGGTATTTCAGACCAGGCATTTTCGGAGGTGACAGAATATCTGACCAGGACACTTGTTTTATTCTACTTTGATATTTGATTTACTGTCTTGTGGACACTTTACTGTTTTAGGATTTCTTTAATAATTTTTTTGATTGGTGGATTGTTCTTGTGGTAGAATATTAATTGTTATTTCCACAATAGTTTGCATATTGTGGCTTCATAATTATGTGGTAGGATTTATGTTCAGGTGTATTTTTTGTTTCTTTTTCTTGCTAACTTTTTTGAACTCTGTGTAGTCTAATCAAAAACAGGAGAGGTAATGATTGCTTACATTAAGTTTCCTCCAGGTTTTGTTATAGAGCATTGGGGATGCCTGTCCATATTGGTTTTCTTTCAGATTGTTGGAATTATTTTGGAAAGTTCAATTTGATGCCAGCATATTGATACTTGACTGTTGTGGCTCGTTCAATAAAAGGCAAAATTGTTGCTTTTCCATAGCCATGAAGGGTTATGATGAAAAAAATGCAATCTAGATAATAATTTAGAGGTTTTGCATTTGAGACATTGTGATTTTCCCTTGTATAATTTATGTGGGTATTCCATTGCTAATAATTATTTAAAAATGTTTTACCTTCTTGCAACAATATAATGAAGAGTAATGATATTGCATTTGCATTACTATCTAATCCTGTCCTGCTCTAATTTCACATCTGCTTATCTTGCACATTTCGGATTGATCTGAGATGATGATGGTCTTTGCTCATAGAGAAGATAATACCGATAAATTGTTGTAATCTCATCCTTCTCAAATTTAATGGATGACTAGCCTCCAGTAATGATGTGATACCTGTGTTTCCAGGATGAGTGCAAACATTTGCACCGGAGTATAAAATGTGGCCTTACTAAATGGCTAAAAGTGGTGAGTGTTACTTATACATTTTGGTCCATTCCTTAAGTTTGATTATGTGCATTCTTACTCTGAAGAGATTTACTTGGTTTTAGGGTGAGATTCGGCAGAAAGCATCGGTTCTTCAGGCTGTGAAGATTCATGATGTGAGTTTCAGTCCTGAATATCTCATTGCACTGATATGCTTGGGCGTACAGTGATAGATTTTGTGTTTCCACTTGGTTGAATAATTGTTCTTATTAAACTTTATAATGTTATAACTAGTTATTGTCTTCTGAGTTTTACACCTCTTCTGAATCAGGGCCTGGAAGCAGATATTTTACAGCTTAATCATCTTAGAGATCGATCTAATGAAGGAGACAAGAAAGAATATCCTTTTCTGTATAAGATTTCTGCTCATGCCTATTGTTTGAATTTTAGCCTAAGTTTTCCACACATTTTTGTTAGTTATGTTTGCTATACTAAGGCCTAATAGTTTCAACGAGAAAAAAATCAATCAGGGTTGTTTCTACTAAATGAGTTGTATTGTTTTTGAAGTGTACTGCCCATAACATTTAAAAACCAACCGGTACTTTTTGCTTACTGTGTAATGTTGCTTGAGAACTACTTTAACATCTACTGTATATCTTTCTAATTGCTTACATGAACTACTTTAACATCTACTGTATATCTTTCTAATTGCTTACATGTTGCAGTGGACAAAAATGTATTTGCTACTATTATCTCCTGTGCAACCATGGCAGTTGCGGTTAAAATCTTTTTCTTGCAATGAGTGGGCTGTTGGATATGCTATTTGTTTTTAATCGCTTAGTTAATTGTGTTAATTGATTGCAATTGTCATGTTCTCAATATTTCCTATGTAGCTAGTAATTTTGACATTCAATGCATATGGATCTGTTCCTTGACTGTTGCACGCCTAGAAAGTGTGTAGAGAGATTGGAGCTTCTGAATTCACCTAATGAGCCCAAAACCAGGCTGCTTGAAAGTCCCATTGTACATGCCAATCTACAAATGAATCCAAGTTATGAATCTGAAGAAGATGCAGGAGAAGTGAATGGGATGGAAAAAGGTTTTTATCGATGAGTTGCTAATAGAGAAACTTTTGTTGCAATTATCTCTGCTTGAAGTTTTAGTTTGAGAAAAGTTTGTTGGTAAACATTACTGTGTATGCAGGTAACTATTCAAGATTGAGAAACGGTGGTAGCAATAAAAAGGGATTGGATGTCAACTCTTCTCTGAGAGCCCTTGATGTCTTGAGTGAGGTAGGAATTATGGAACAGAGAAATTTAGCTGCTGCTTGTGATCAGACCAAGAATTTATGCAAAAAAATTGGTGTGGATAGAGATATTAACACCTGGGCTCTTGAGAAAGTGAATGACTCTGTACAAATTCAGGGAGGAGAAGCTCTAAGCCTTAACATTCAGACTTTTCCAGATAGTCAAATGGGCCCTACTGGTTCTCCGACTGCCTATTGTAGTAGTCAAACAGTTGAACAAGCTGAACAATCTTCAGATGTTGTGTCAGCAGTTTTGCCACCCCTTTCAACTGCAGTTGAGCTATTCACTAATGATCGTGAGATAGATGAACTGTGGCAATATCAGGATTCGAGTGGAAAAATTGAAGGACCATTTCTTATGATGCAATTGCGCACATGGAATGTAAGTGGGCATTTTCCTGCCGATCTTAGAGTTTGGAGGATAAATGAGAAGCAGAGTGATTCTATTCTTTTGACTGATGCATTGACTGGAAAGTTCCATGGACAATCCCAGTTGCCACACGATAACTTTTTATTGCTTCAGGGAGTAGCAGCTGCTATGGATGACATGGATAAAAAGTGTGAGCTTCGGTTGGGTCCAAAAAGTTTTGCTACTTTCGTAGACAATAATACCACTGATTCCAGCAGGAAGGCTGCGCAAAATGATCCTAGTGTCCAATGCAAAGATAATAATCAAGATGTGAGGTGTGATGGGTATGCCTCTCATTCTTCTAGTTGGACTACAGCCATGAGTGTTGCTCTTGGTGGTGATGGACGGGTTCAAATGTCAGTTCAAGACCGGGACCTGCCAAGAGGTGGTAGCTCTTTGCCTGATAAGGCCCAAGTGTGTAGTTCTTTCATCTCATCATCATCTTCTGTGAAGCTTCCAGAAACTCCTGTTCTTTGTCTTAAGGAAGGTCACGAAAATGAAAATTGGTGTTCTGGAATCAATCTAAATGATAATTCATGCAAGAGTGGTGCTGCTGGAGAAAGTGATGAGAAGCAAGCTGATAGCGGGGGTCATTCAAGTCAATCTTCTGGACGTAACTGGAGACCGACACGAAGAGACGATTTGTCAAACCGATGTGATTCCAACTCTGGTCTTGTTTCTGCTGTGAAGCCTATTGGAAGATCCAAGCGGAATCAGGAAATTGACTTTACTGATTTGCCCATCTCAACCACAAAGCAGACACGTTCAAATGTGAAAAATGAGGTTCCAGAGGAAAAACCATCTATTTGTTCAAATGCTCCAGTCCTGGAATCAGGACCCGGTTGGAGTACTAATTCCAGTTTGGTGATAGTTAGAGCGCAACTCCCTGAAGTAGCTGGTGAATGGGGTGGTTATTCTTCTGCTCCTACCAAAGAATGGGACTCAAATCTTGCAGGTGTATCTTCATTGAAACCAGCTGTTGGAACTACTGATCATGCTGCTACACCTACTTCAGGATGTGGTCACCTCACACATACTTCCGCAGCAAACCTAGCAGTTGATACGACTGGTTGGCCGCCAATGGTTCCAGAGTCCAACGAGTTCTCTTTAGTTGATGAATCTGTTTCAGATCTTTTGGCTGAAGTTGAAGCAATGGAGTCTCTTGGTGGCATGTCTTCTCCTACTTCAAAAATGAGATGTGGGGAACTGACACACGATTCTGATGATGATTGCTTTAGTCCTGTTGGGAGATTTACCCCAGCCCCTGATCCTGGAAAGAGTGATGCATTTAGCTCCACTGGAGATATGCAGGTGCCTTCTCGGATGACTGCAACTGATGAGCCACTCAGTCTTAAGCTATCCAACGTGCCTTCACATAACACTGTAACAGATGAATGCATTCGAGTATCGCAAATGCCATCTAAGTTGTCAGGAAATGGTCAACCGCTTAAGCTATCTCATGTACCTCACTGCAATGTGATCGGTGAGCCAATTTGTGCATCTGAAATGCCATCTCGTTCACCTTTGATTGATGAACTGCAGCAGTCTGCAAAAATATGTTCCCATTCGTCTGTAACAGATAAATGTGTCGATATGTCTCAAAAATCATCTGAGGCAAGTTTACATGATGAACCACACCGGATTTTGCGGGCTGGAAGGATTGATCCTCAAAAGAACTATAGAGGACAGTCTTCTAGAATAGCTGAAGTGGGGAGAGATGCAAAGCTTGGTGATGTTCTAGTTAAGAAATGGGATGCAGGTATAGAAATACAGCCTCTTCCACCATCAATTGTTAACCAAGAGGGCACAGTTTCAGCAATCCAGCCACCCGCATCTTGTGCTGTTAGCCAGTGGCAAGCAGGGTCTGATTTCAACCGGAGCGGTTTCAAAGGAAGTGCCAATCTAAGCCTGGGTGGGGTTTATCAAGGAGATAAGAACATGGACTGGGGAGCTGGTCACAGGGCAGCTCATCAACAACCTGTTAACACGAATGCAACCAACTCTACGGGGAATATAAGTGGATGGGGAAGCCAACCCTGGCATGCTGAGGATAGATTTGGAGGTGGAAGAGAGCATCGAAGTTATCACCAAGGAAGAGATTCAGGTTGTGGGCGGGATAGGTCTTCATGGAACAGGCAGCCATTTTCTGGTGTTTTTGGAAATGGTAGTGGTCCTTTCAGGCCTCCACCCAGAGGGCAGCGAGTGTGTAAATTCTATGAGAACGGGTACTGCAGGAAGGGAGCATCATGTAGTTATTGGCATCCGGGAAGTTAGAGGTCCATTTTCCGGCCACATTTAGGGTGCATGTAATTCTGTAATTAATCATTCGTATGGGGGAAATTTGCCCTTTGTGAATGTTCACTGAAAAGTAGCATCACACATAACTATTCTTTCGTGGTTCATATATATAGCTCATAAAAGTTCTGCATTGGGATAATTGAAAAGATAAATGCAAGGATAATTTCTCTTAGATACATATACTTGGAACGAATTGAGGCATTTGGTGAACATGACCTATTCCAACCTGATCAATTTATAATGTCGAAAATGCCCCGTGTTTTACAATTTTCTGACTCTTTTTTAACCAGAACCAAGCCCTAATAGAAAATTGGTGCAAAATGTGCTGAATTACATTTAATAGGCACCAACCTTCAATTTCATGTTTGACACTGGCAGTCTAGCCGGTTGGGCTTGAATTGGAGTTTGTCTCCATCTATTTTTCTTGAAATGAAAATTGTACCTATGTTAAAAGTCAGATTTTTTTGTGGTTTAACTCGTTCGAAACATATTCCCTAATCTTTAAAAATATTGACTTTTTGTTATTGTAAAAAAAATTTAAGTAAAATTTTTATTAAAAAATTAATAAGAAAATGCACGTGATATAAGGGACCTTTTCAAAAGGAAATTTAATATTAGTTGGCATATGGAGCCCACTAAAAAATTAACATGCAAAATATTTTGGGAAATTAGGGTAACTTTAACGCCTCTTGTTTGCTTGTCCGGTTGTTTTCTTCTGTTTCTTCTCGTTTCCACTCGGCTTCACGTTGTCTGCATCTCTGCTTAATGTTATCTGGCTTCACGTTGTCTGCTTATTCAGTGTCTGGCTTCATATTGTCTGTTGCTCATTCTCTTGTTGCTTGTCCAGCTGTGTTCAGGGTTGGAGATTTTATTAAAACGGTTACATTACATTGCTTGGATAAGAGTTGGAGTCATGCTTTTTTGTATTATTTACGTTGTTTAAAGAGTTTTGAGTTTTTATTAAGACAATTACATTACATTGCTTGGATAAGAGTTCGAGTCACACTTTTTTATGTTCTTTACGTTGTTTAACTTCCTTTACTATAACATCATCTAATCTAGACATAGATTATATAGGATTCTTACCAATTTTGCCTAGTTATAGTCATTATCTAGAAGTCGTAATTTTCTGTTTTCTTTTCCCGTTTAACTTATTTTACCATAATAACATCTAATCTGGAGATATTATTATTGAATTTACGGCATAGAATATGAAATGAAAGTTTATTTAGTTGTTAATAATTAAATATAATTTGGACAACCATGTACCATTCTATTGATCAAGGTCATTCCTAACGTTTTATAGGTACTGAGCAAAGTAAAAAGAAGGATCACAATAAATAGCAATATACAAATATGTAAATTTTAAAAGTATATTTTTATTATTAAAATTTAATATTCATACATAAGTGACTTAATTTATAAGTCTACATATTTAACAAAATACTAAATGATTATATCATCAACTAATAACATCTTGCAAATGTTAACAACAATAAAATCACATAAAAGTAGTAGTAATAACAAAATAGCACTAGTAGCAATCAAACAATAATATCATATTGCAAAACACCAAGAGAGTTGCGTTAACAAGCGCAAAGATGACCATGATATATGAAAAACAATTTTCCCGTACATTTCTAGATGCAAAATTATTAATAATAGATCATTTTTAGATGCAAAATCATTAATAATAGTATCAAGATCAATATTGTCCAACTTATCCTTCTCGACATATAAAATAGTTAAATCATTCAACCTTTCTTATGACAATGATGACCTTAAGTAGGTTTTCAATATTTTTAACTTTAAAAATTTTCTCTGAACTGAGGTTACAATAACAGGTATACTCAATAGAATTCAATAAACAATTGAAACATTTGAATAATAATCTGCAGCTTTAACAAATTCTAAAATTTCAGCTGATGACATTAACTCTAAAAGAATCCTCATCTGAATGTATTTCTCCATCATGATCATTTTTAGCAAATTATCTTTTCCTAATAATATAACGTCTAGCTGGAAATGTAGGCTTTACATTTATCTCACATGCAAGAATTTTGGCCATATTCATACTGGAGGTAAACCCTTCGTCTTTATATTTCTCAAAAAATACTATCACATTTTCTAATTGCTCTATGGAAGCATTAATGCACATAGATTTAGACTGCAACTTTTTACTCACCATGTCAATAGCGAATAAAATATCAAACCAAATAATCATTATGTTAGTACTATTAATAAATGCTTTTAATTTATTATAAGGTACTTAATTTAGAAATTATTAATAGTAGGAGAATCTAATTTTGAAATTGTCAAAATCATTATTAGTTAATTATCCTTATAGTTTTATATAATTTCTAATACTACAAGTGTATCTAAAATAATAATAAATATTAACAAATCATAAAATAAAAAATTATTGCCATGTTAATGGGTATAAATTATAAACATAGACAAATTCTAGATCTATGGAAAATTTTCTCATATATAATATTATCAATTTATACAAATACCCAATATTCTTTATACATCATTTCCGTTTTGATATAAAATTAAAATATTTTATTCATTTTTATCAATTTTCGTTTATCATAAATTAATATCAAAACATCATATTACACAATAGAACTGGTTTCAAAAATTTCTCAATTATATCCTTTTATTATTAATGAATTTTTAATTAAGCCTTTCAAACTAAAGATAAGGAGTGATTGTAAGAGCTATGTGGGGTGATAGTAAATGCAACATTACGAGACTCACAATATCATTTAATATTAATGCACTAATTTAAAATGCTAATATAGTGTCTATGTGAATGACAAATTGGTTCCCGAAAGCCTTTTTGGGAAGTGATTCAGCTAACAACTTACAATTCATTCTTTCAATGTTTTCTTTTATAGTCAAGCGAACTAAACTGAAACATATAAAACAAGAAAAAAAAGGCTTTGCATGAAAAAAGAATACTTAATTTTTATAAAAAAGAATTTTTTTCATTATAATTAAAACATGGAATAATAGTAATGTTCTATATTCATTATAAAACTTAATTAATAAGAGGTTTATTATGTCCACATAAACATTGTCAGACATCGTATGTTGAAGCATATGTTGTTAGAGGAGACAAATTAATTATAAAATATTGAAGTATTTAGTAAGATGAAAAATACATTAAAAAATCATAAACTTTACCTTGGAATTATAACTAAGAAGTTACAACCATGAAAATCTTTTGTTGTTAATTCTTGAGTTGGAGTATCTTAGATTTTTATGCTGATGGAAATAAAATAGTTAGAGGGTTGAAAATGAAGCCAAATGCTTAAAAGAAATTTACAAATGCATGAAGTTAACGTTAAATTTGGAAGCTGAAAAGTTAACTTCCTTTTTTAACAATACTATTGCTGCCTAAGAAAAAGAGACTGTCTGTTCCATCTCTCAGCCATTAATTAGGATTTTATGAGCAGAAAATTATAAGAAGGTTGGCCTTCAATGTTGCTTTATGAAGGTGGGCTCTAGTTAGGTGCCCTTATTGCCTTTGCCCAGGGCTAGGACTGAAGTTATATAATGTTTGTTCCATTAAAATACACATTACTGATTGTTAACCTTTAAAATTTCTTAACCTTTTGCTTATGAATAATATACACACTGCTGATTCTTAACCTTTTGCTTATGAATTTAACAATATCAAGGGTCTAATGACTTAATATGGAAGCTTTAAATTATATTATGGTGGCTAGTTTAAGTTAGATCCTAAGTTGACTTATGAGGGAGGGTCATTATGTTATTATGATGAGGTGGACCTTGATTTTGTCATTTACAGGCAAATTTGCGATATGGGAAACAAACTTGGATACCAACAAATTGACAAGGCCTATTTTAGGTAACCATGTTTTATATTCAATAAGTCATAAAGACTTAGTTTAGGTTAATAAAACTTTTGAAAATATATGGGACAATTGAGTTGTATGTTACACATAAGCTTGACATTTCAATTTTGGCTCTAAAAGTTTTGGCTATAACAAAAGTTTTGTCTGATTATGATATTCATCCCAATGCTAATGTGAGGCTTGATAGTGATGTTCAATCTGATGAAGATATTGTGCCTAATAAGGATATTTAGTATGATAGGAATGTTTAGTCTAATAAAGATATTAAGCCTTATATCAATATAGAGCCTGAAGGAGATTTGATGCCTGAGCATGATTTTGATAATGATAATCTAGTTAATGGAGTTTCTCTATTTGATATGTTAATTCCAGATGGCCACCAACCAATGGAGATTGACTCTATTAACTATATTAGTTTTCTTGACAGTGAAGAGAACCCTAGTGGAGAGGAGTTTGTGGAGGCAATTAGAAGGTGTGGTAGAAGTGTTCAACATGAAGCAGGTAGTGGAACATCAAAATGGGCTTGACAATGCGAGATAATTTAAAGATTATGTTATTGAGTATTCAATAGCTACAAAATCTACTTTCTGATGGAAAGAAAGTGAATCTAAGAGGATTAGAGTGGGATGCATTGAAGGATGCAAGTGGCAATTATGTGCAACATATGATAGGAATACTAAATATTTCAAAATCAGGAGATAGTGTATATATGTTTCACAAGCAACATACCTAAAATTGTATCATCCAAGTTTTTGAGTAGGCACTTCAAAGACATAATTTTAGAGAAGTTTAGCATAACCACAAGAAAGATGATTGAAAAATGTAGGGAGAAATTGAATATATTTGTGAATTCAAGTATATATAAAGTTGCCACAAGGAAGTTACTGAAGGACAAAGCATTAGACTATGCTCATGAATATTCCATGTTTCATGGTTATATCAATAAGTCAATCAACAATCTTGGTTCAACAGTAGAAATGAAGTTGTCAAGGAATCAGGATACATCATTGTTGTAGTTAAAAAGGTTATATATTCATTTTGCAGTAATGAAAGAAACATTTGAGCCCATACTTGGAATATATGGTTGCTTTTTTAAGATTGAATTTCAAGGGCAAATAATTCATGCATTTAAAAGGGATGGAGATGGATGTATGAATCTTATAACATGGGATTTTGTGGAAGTGAAAAATACTAATTCATAGATTTGGTTCTTACTACTACTAAGAGATGATTTGAAGTTAGAATATGGAGATGGAGTCACCATAATATTTGACATGAAAAAGGTATATGCATTTTTTGTCTGCTATTTGATATAATATTACCTTGTTATATGTTTCTTATATATCTAATATACATGCATGTTTTGATTGATTTGTGTATATATGGATTAATTAAAGTTGTTAAGACTACCTAATGCATGTCATAAAATGAATGTCAAACATATAATTGACATGTATATAAGAGTTGAAAAGACTTAAGGAGATAATTACATGCAGGTGCATATTCAACATATGTTAAAGATTTCAATAAGCAACTAAAGAGGTTGGACAAAATAAGACTTGGATATGTTACTTCTTTAGGAGCCTGATTATCCCTAAACTCAATATGAGTTTTATCTATTTTGACTTGCTCCCCTACTATCGTGATCAAATGAGAATGGATAAGAGGCTCGTTAAATATCCAAAGGAGACTTGGGTCATATCAATTATTAAGTTAAAGTGTCCAACAATTGAAAATAACATGAGTGAGACTTTGAACGGATGGATACTACCAGCAAGGGATAAACTAGTGATTAGTATGTTAAAGATCATCATGACAATAATTATAAAGAGACATGATGAAAGGAGGGCATACGTGTACAAATGGAAGTTAGATATTGCACTAAAAATTGTCAAAAAGAATGAAAAAAATAAGGAGGCAATGCAATGGAGGATCGTGTGGAATGGAGATGGAGCCTATAAGGTGAGTAAAGAAGATGGGAAATATATTGTTAGGCTAGAAAGAGACAATTGTTGTAGCTGTAGAGCATGGGACATATATGGTTATTCATGCAAATATGCTATTAGTGCAATCAATCACTCCAAAAAAAGACCTAAGATATTTGGCAATGACTACTACAAAAAGAACATATTTCTAAAGGTCTATGATTAAGTGTTGTAGCCTATTAGGGGCTTAAGCTTAATAGATTCTTCCACCAACTAAAAGAATAATGTTAGGAAGATCAAAAAATGCAAGAAAAAGAGATAATAATGAACCAACAAAGGTGCCTAGTGCAAGAAAAATGTCACAAAATGGTCAAGTACATAAATGTAAAAAATGTGAAACTTCTAGGCACAATAACAGAAGGTGTAATATAATTAGACCTAATGATCAACCTGCTACTAGTTCAACATTTTTTTTATTTAGTTTTCAACGTTAACTTATACATATTATCTTATAGGTCTTGACGACTTCAATAAAGTGGCTTATAATTGGAGAAGGATTAGCAAGACAAACATCAATTGAGACCCATTCATAGGTAAACTTGTAAAAAGTATAAATTTTTAATAAAATATGGTTTTGTAAAATATGCTACTCATTATACAAATTTTTTAATAAACTGGTATTGAAAGCAACAACTCAATTAATCAGGAATGAATATTGAATCAATAAAGCATAAATATAAGTTTAACAAGTACTTAATTAGTTCAAATCATTGTCACTAATAAAATGGTCAACTTGTGCTTAATCTACCTGACATTCGCAGGTTATTTCATAGGTTGCTGCGCCTACCACAAATACTAAATAAAAATTTGTACATACAGACCCAAGATCTTTTAAGTTGTCTTTTGAATTAAGAGGTATTATGTTTAAAGGTAAATCTAGCATCTCATTAAGAAAATTACAAGCTACAATAACTAAGAGGAGAGTAATAATTGGGAGAATGGCCAACAAGTTGATCAACCAGACATTTAAATATGTTTATTTTTTAATTTGTGTTAGGTTTATTTTGTAACCATGTGAAATAATAAATTTATTTTGTATGTTGGCAATTGATGCTTGCTATATTATCACGTATATTATCCTAATATAGTGTGATGAAGCTTGTTCTATCTTGTCAAAGTTATAATAAAATGGGTCCTTCTCTATCGAATATGGAATCAACCTTTTGCTTCAAGATGTGAAAAAGATGAGGTTTGACGAGAAATATGGTCCTGACCTATTTACTATTTAAAAGGACAAAATTTCCCATCTACCTATTTACTATTTAAAAGCATAAAATTTCCAATTTGTGACATACTTTATAAGTAAGGTATGTCGCCTAATTATATTTTTCCGTTTTCAAATTATAAAAAGAAGTTGTATAACTAGATAATAACCACTCAACAAATTTTGAACAATAAATTCTATAAATTTTGAACATTTTGTCAAAATTTGGTTATGAAACTCAATAATAATCACTTGATAGCCTTGTACAATAAAGTATCATTTGAAGAAATCCTTATAGTCTTTTACTTCATTTTCATCTTAATGATTGAATAATTCCATAAAATTAAGTTCATAAATATGTAGATTGTTTATACAATAAACTTGATCTTCATCATAAAATAGAAATACATTTTCATTGTACGAAACTCACTTCCTACCAAGTATCTAACTTATTTGGGTAACACAAAAACCTAAAAGAAAAGTAGAAAGAGGGCTGGAAAATGATAGTTCAAGGAAGTGATATGTACCTAATAGTTGAACATACACAAAAGAGCTACCAGTGTTGACTTATAAAGACAAGAAACAAAGAGACAAGAGCATAGTGCAAAAATGAAGAACCCACAAAATAGACAAAAAGCTTCCCTATAGGCTGGATCTTTGGAATGAAAGACAGTGTTGGCTCTTCTTTTACAAAACTAGTCTCTCAATACCCTAATTTGGCAAAAGGAGGACATCTTGAAGATTTAGGGGGATTAGTTTTCCCATTTTACAATACTACATTGGAAGGTACGTAATATAGCGGCTAGGTTTTAATGAGTGGAAAATGAATTGTGTATTTACAAAAGGGATTACAATCATTTAAATATAAAAAGGAATGATGCTAATGAGCTACAATTGCTCAAAAAATGTAACTAACTAAATACCAAGTCAATAGACTAAGTCACACTCTAATATCCCCCGCAAGATGATGTTGCGATCGAGAATCTTCATCTTGTCTTTGAAGAACTCGAAACTTATGACGTGAAAGAGGTTCTGTGAGAGCATCCGTAATTTGATAATTGGTTGAGGTGTGCTGAACGTGAAGTTGCTGATTCTGTACCTGTTCACGTATAAAGTGATAGGTAAGAGCAATGCGTTTCATCTTAGAATGATAGATGGGGTTGGAGCTGACATAGGTTGTACCTATGTTGTCACAAAAGATAGTAGGAAATATGGTTGTCTGGACTCGTAGTTCAAATAGAAGATTTTGTAACCACATTACTTTTGCATTTATATTTGCTACTACCCTATATTCGGCATGACCGGGCAATAGTTCGTTGACGTTTTGAATACCAGGAGACAGGTTTACCACAAAGTATACCATATAAGCAGAAGTAGAAGTTTTGGAGTCAACATTACCACCTTAATCAGCATCGTTGTACGCTGCTAGCCATAAGTTGGTAGACCAATTGAACTTAATACCAAAATCAAAGGTGTGTTTTAGATACCGAAGAGTGTGCTTCATCTGTTTGAAGTGCATGTCTGAGGGATTGTGAATAAATTGAGCTAATTTATTGATAGGATAGCTCAAATCTGGGCGGGTAATAGTGACATACTGTAATGCCACCAAGATGCTCCAAAAAAGTGTCCCATCAATAGAAGCAGTACCATCAAGTTTTAGAACTGTGGTTGTACAAAGAGGTGTGTGACACAATTTTGTCTTCGCCATTCCAAACTGATCTAGTGAGTCGCGAATATAGCGTCACTGGGATAGAAATAGACCCTTCTCATTTTGAATCATCTCAATACCTAGAAAATAGCTCAGAGTGCCCAAGTTTTTGAGTGAGAACCGAGAGGCCAGTGCATCCATAAAGGTGGTAAGATGAGTGCTAGAGCTGCCAGTGAGAAGTAAATCATCCATATAGACAAGAAAATACATAGTGACATTCTGCTGATGATAGATGAACAGAGAGGAATCACTGCCACTAGTACATAACCCATATTAAAGAAGATAACCACGAAGTTCATTATACCAAGCTCGGGGCACCTGTTTTAGACTATAAATAACATTTTGGTGTCGGCACACATGAGTGGGATAGTTTGGATTAACGAAATCTAGTGGCTGTTTCATGTAGATTGTTTCTTAAAGATGCCCCTAAAGAAAGGCATTGTTGACGCCCATCTGATGCAACGGCCAGGAGTATGTGAGTGCAATGGTTAGTACAACCTTGACCGTTGGATGTTTGACAATAAGTGAGAATGTTTCTTTGTAGTCGATGCCCGGACATTGACTGAACCCTTTTACAACCAGTTGAGATTTGTATTTGTCAATTAAACCATTTGACTTACATTTTGTCCAAAACATCCACATGTATTTGACAACATTTGTGGCATTCGTATGAGGTACCAAATCTCAAGTGTTATTTCAAACAAGAGCATCATATTCCAGTTAAGTCAAAGCACGACAATGTGGATGTCGGAGTGCTTCAGAGATGTTACGAGGCTCATCAGTTTTGGGTAGTGGATATTTGGTAGTAGTGTATGTCTTGGGTTTGAAAATGTTGTTTTGTGATCTGGTGACCATTTTGTAGGTTCTGGTGAGTGGTGGTGGAGTGGGTTGAGGCTATGGTGATGCTGGTGAAGACTCCTCGAAAGAAGGCGTTACATTCTCAATGGAAGGTGTAGTCACGAGATCATTAGGGATGAATTGGTGAGATGGAGCTAGAAGATTAGGATTTCTGGTGGAAGATATGGATTGGGTGAGAGTTTAGTAAGGAAATTGATCATCAACTAATTGAAAATATCGAGAGGTGTATACCTTGTTTGTTTTGGGATCAAGACATAAGTAGGCAAACTGGGAAAGAGAGTATCCTACAAAAATACAGGGAATGGATCGTGGTTGTAGCTTGTGATCTATATATGGGCGAAGCCAAGGAAAACACAGACAACTAAAGGCATGGAGGTGATTATAGGATGGGATGGTTTTGTAGAGGACTTAGTAAGGTGAAGATATATATAGAAGTTGAGTTGGCATTCGGTTGATGAGATATGTGGCGGTTTGAAAAGCGTAAGACCCGAAGTTGACTGGAAGATGGCTGAAGTGTAGAAGTGACCAAGCTGCCTCAACAATATGGCCGTGAGCTACTCCATTTAGTTCTGGAGTATGAGGGGGTGTGGTGAAATGAGATATACCATGTTTGGTTAGGAATGTTCATAGTTTGATAAACTCACCACCATTATCGGTGTATGGCGATTTGATTTTCAAACTAAAAAATTTTTCAACAAGTGTTTTGAAACAAGTGAAAACTTCCAAGACATCAGATTTATTATAAAGAGGAAAAAACCAAATATATTTTGAAAAATGATCGACAAAAATAACATAGTACTGATAACCATCTAAGGATGCTACCGGAGCTGGTCCCTAGTTATCAAAGAAAATGAGTTCCAGCGGATTATTGCTAACTAAGTTTTGGGAAGAAAAGGGTAACTTGTGACTTTTGGTGCATTTGTATGAGACATAAATAGTAAACACATTTGGAGGACTTTGAAGTTGATGTTGAGACTGAAGATGCTGCATAACTTTAGTGGAGGGGTGATCAAGGGTGTGATATATAACATTCATATTTGTGACCTTAGTCAGAAAAATTGAAGGTTTTAAGACGGGTAGTTTGAGAGATCCCGGTGACTAGTACCCTGAAGAAGTACCACCTTCGTTTGCAAGTCCTTCACCTGAAAATGATTTGGAAAAAGATCCACAGAGAAACTGTTGTCAATGCAAATTTTTTTTATTGAAAGAAGGTTACGACTAACTTCTAGAACACAGAACATTGGTAAACAAAAAAGGTTTTGATGGGTTTTGGAGATGGAAACTACCCGTATGAGTTATGGGGATGTTGAAACCATCACTAACTTACAGTTGCTCATTCCCGAAATATGGTGCTGTGGTATGTAAGTTCTGAAGGTTGCTTGTAATATGATAAGATGCTCCTGAATTGAGGATCCAATCTTACACTGAGCCATCCGGATGATTGGAAGCTATTTGAACTGAGTAACCAGCAACAGGTGCGTATGGAACTGGACCGAGGTAACTACAACCTGGTGCTATATAGGGGCCTGTAAGGCTAGACATATAGGCTGCAAGAGGTGCGGACAGGCCTGGGACGTGTGTAGGAGATGTGGACAGACCTGGGGCGTGTGTAAGAGACACAACGAAATGCCTGGGCTGGGCCAAGTGCATACCTGTTTTAGCAAAGGGGCTGTATACTAGACCTGATCCAGGAGTGACATGGAGGAAGTGGGCTTGCGAATCAAATCAGCGTTGTGCACCAGATTGTTGTCCCAGTCTAAACTTTCTATAAACCTTCGCCATGTGACTCGGCTTCTATTAACAAATTATATCCTTCGTAAATCGTTGATTTTGTCCACCCCTACCATAGTGTGATTGAGAATGTCTCTGGCCTGGATGTTGATGATGTTGTTGCCAAATTCTTTGCGCTACGTTGGCTGTTGCAAAAGTAGGAGTTGCTGCTGTCATGTTTTAGCTTGCAACAAATGATTCGTGCTCCACAAGTCGATCATACAAATCCTCAAAGCTGATTGTATCCTTCTGTGCTTTCGACACAGCAAAAATCTCCTTGTAATCTCCGAACAAACCTCGTAGAACATTTATAACAAGATCAGTCTCATCCACTGTCCCTTCAGTGATTACAATCTCATCGACAATGGCTCTTGCTTTCTGTACATAAACAGCCACTGGTTCTCTAGTGTGTTTGAGATTAAAAAGTTCTCCTTAAGAGACATGGTGCGTGAATGAGACCTGTTGGCAAACATTAAAGCAAGTATAGTCCAGGCTCCATGGGCTGTTGAAACACCACCAAGAATATTTATTAGCGACGCATCAACGGAGGACGTGATTGCGTGAAGAATGAGCGTATCTTATCTCACGAATCGTCGAAAACCAGGATCACTCTCCTCTGGACGTTTTGAGGAGCCATCAACATGTCTTAATAGATCATAACCATCAAGCAATGATGATATTTAAACTCTCCAGGTTGAATAATTTGAGTTGGCTAATTTTAGACACGTTTACATATTTAGTGCAATGACGTCAGATTTAACATCGGCAACAGTAGTGGTGGTTAATGATGCCATGAATTTGGTGATTTGGTGGCTTCTGGAATTGATAAAAGGGAAACAAAAAAAGAATTAGCGTCACATAGTGGTGGCTTTTTCTTTATGGAAGTTAGTGGCCAATTATCGTCAGCTGGAGATAGTTGTCAGCTGGAAACAGTTGATCGAAAAAAAATAATTGCCGCCAAGGTGTTAACGACTCTGATACCATATAGCGACTAGGTTTTAATGAGTGCAAAATGAATTGTGTATTTACAAAAGGGTTACAATCACTTAAATATAAAATGGAATGATACTAATAAGCTAAAATTGCTCAGCGAAATGTAACTAACTAAATACCAAGTCAATAGACTAAGGCACACTCTAATATGTAGAAGATGGTGTCGTCTATAAAGTAAAGGTGTCATCTCTTGCATATGGATTGGATGAACATCGTCGTTTATTTTCTGTGTACCTTTACGATGTAAGTGCTTCAGACTACTTTTATAAACATTTTTGATCCTCCTCCTATTAATGAAATTCAAATTTTCAAAAACAAATTCTAAAGTAAAAACATTCCTAATATAAGAAAAATAGTTTCTTCTTAAGCAAATGTAAAGAGGGAAACTAAAAACATAGAAAGAGAAAGTCACTGACACAAGCAAAGGAATTTACTCTCAACCTCCACATAATAAACATATAAAAAACTACAAAGTGAGTGCTCTAATTGTGATAAAGAAAAGGAAAATAACAACAGATCACATGAGAAAAAGAGAGAGAGAGAGATAACGAGAGACGAGAGATCACTAAAAGAGCAATAGATGATATGAAACCAAACACCAGTTGGGCAGTTAACGTGAAGTAGACAAAGGAACAAGTAGGCAACATGAAGCTGAGTAGAGATGAGAAGGAATAGAAGAAACTGAGTATACAAGCAAAGAAGAGGCATTTAGGTGATTTGGGTAAAGGGTTCAACCTAAACAAATTAAAAATTTTGGATTAGAGTTGTTTCTATTATGTTAAATTAAGGTTTAATTTAAACGTTTAGAAATATTAGGGGTTCAAATTAAACTTTGAAACAAAACCTTATGGTCCAATATAACACTTTAACCTTTAATATTACTAAAATTATTAGTGGTTACTTTGTGATTGGTGTTGCATGTAATATGCATATCTAAACTAATATCCTAATGAATTATTGGGAAAAATATGGTCATTAAGTGGTTATTTTCTTACTGAAGGGTTTGGAAAATACTAACCCATATTTTTTCATCACTCAATATTACTAAAACTATTAGTGGCTACTTTGTGTTTAGTGTTGCATGTAACATGCATATCTAAACTGAGATCCTAATGAATGATTGGGAAAAATATGTGTCATATAAGATTAATGAGGAGGTAGAGTTAAAGGTAATTATATTAGGTAGGAAAGTTTAATTTGTGTAATACCTAGGTTATAGTAAGATGAATGCAAAAATGATACATTTAATATGATTGTTTTGTTCTAATGTCTAACTAAAAAAGTAATGACTAAAATTTCTTTAATTCTACAACTATCAATAGTGAAGAGCACTTCTATTATTGTGACTATAGATTGATAACGACTATGAGGACTTCATAGATCAAGTTTAATTCACGGAGATGGTTATATGGATGTAGTTAATTTAGGATAAATTTTAAATTTAAATTTTCTCTATTAAGTTAGGTTATGTACTTATAATATTTTATTTATGTTATTTATAAAAATATAATCACCTTGTGTGGCGTGAAGAAATATTCACAAAATAAGTATAAATGTAATAAATAAATTTTAAGAGATCAGTAAAAATTAACAATAAGACCATAAGTTATTATAGAGGTTACTAATCTATATTTAGTTTATATTTTTCATTGCCATTAGATCTTACATAACAATTTACTTGTAGGGAAAAATATGAATTAAAAACCATAATTTTTGTAGAAATTTATGAAAAAAATTGTAATAAATGAATGATTGTACATAACAATTTACTTGTAGGGAAAAATATGAATTAAGAACCATAATTATGACAAATTTGTAATAAATGAATGGTTGTAATTGAATATTCTATACAATCACTTAAATATTGGTACCACAACCGCCGCCTAAGGTATTTGATCAAGCCTAGACGTAACACCCCACTCCCGCCGAACCCGAACCCGATATCGACAGTGATACCCGGATCCGTGCCCCGCGAGGGTGGCGTG
>JAOTAY010000189.1:24634052-24652533 GCA_025629805.1 Erythroxylum baracoense
GAGATGATCTTAGATTGGCAAATGATAAGTAGTTAATGTATGTGAGAATTGCAGATTTGGGTCCTTACTTCTTACAATCTATTAAACAGGTATAAGGATTAACCAAACAAACGAATAGGTCACGCCGAATTTTCAGTAGAATATAGAAAAGTTAGGCTTACTATGAGTTTTGGTGGCATTAAGCCTACCCATTCCCTAGTGCCAACACGACCCAAAAAGAGCTGGTTGTGTCAAAATTATCATCATGAGTGATCCTTTGACTTGAAATCTCCAAAGTATCTCATATATGGATTGTTGTACTTTAATATTACTTATGAACTATTTTATTCAAGGTTAGCTCAATCAGTAATCACTGGATATGGCATGAACTATATGCAAATAGTTGAGTAGTCAATATAAGATTTAATATCGTAAATTTATTTGGGACATTTCTCTAAATTAATATTGACTTGGAAAATATCTGCCAAAAGTGGAAAGACACTTTGTAAATAGTTTACAAATATTATTAATAGAATCAATTGCTAATAGATGAGAAATAACATGATTTAGACATTATTTTCATACTCTATGTCTAATTGGAACATTGTATAATGAAAAGATTGAATTATACAGGAAAAATC
Organism: Erythroxylum baracoense; assembly: GCA_025629805.1. Taxonomy (NCBI): domain Eukaryota; kingdom Viridiplantae; phylum Streptophyta; class Magnoliopsida; order Malpighiales; family Erythroxylaceae; genus Erythroxylum; species Erythroxylum baracoense. The sequence goes on from JAOTAY010000189.1 coordinate 24,634,673, forward strand.
AAGCATAAAAAGCTTAGTCAAAATTATTTAAACTTTCTAAATATTTTGGTGGTCATGATGCGTTGCTAGGCGCTAATCTTAATATATGGATGTAAATTATTTAATTAGAGAATTAGAGTTGAATTAAAGGAGTTTAATTTATCTAATCCTGAATATGATTTAAAGTTATAATTTATATCCAATGCCAACATATTTGGAAACTTAATGAATCCCACATAAAGAACAAGTTAAAGAGAAAAAAAGGTGTTTTAATCAAGTTGGAATTGATTGTAAAGTTTGAGAAACTTTGTGATTAAATATGAGATAGTTTTTTTGAGTAAAAATATGAGATAGTTAATAAATAAGGATCAATATAAGATATTAGTTCTTATTTATGCACAATTGATGTTCAACTATAATTAGTTGTAATTCCAGTTAAAGTTTAATTTAAATTAGAATGTTATTTCAATTAATTACTAAAATGTCCAAAACTTATTATAAATAGGCATAGGCTTTAAGGAAGCTAGTACTTCTTACCTAACCCTCTCTATAATAATTTTAGAATTCTTTCAACTTGCTATATGGATATTGTTAGACGTTAGATACTTGTACATATATGGTGGTTGAGATGGGCTAATTTCAGAAGTGATTTGAGGGGAACGATAAGAAAATAATTGAGCTTCATAATAAGGTAAGAATTTAATCATATTATAGAATTTAAGTGATTTTGATTTTTGAAAAATTAAAAAAAAAAGTTTCATATTTATACAAATGTAAGATTGGATCCCACTTAATTTTCCAATAATAGGTTCCATTATTGGCAAATAGATGTGACATGTTAAATAGGTATGTTATGTTAATAATATTAATTGCGTGGTTAACATTGAGTTACTTTTGCAACAAATTGAAAGTCAAGCATTTTATTGTTACTTTTAGTAGTTTTGGTTAAAGTTAAATTCGATGGGACCCCATGATGTTTGACATATTATTAATGCATCCCCTTACTTTTAAAAACTATCAATAGCTTCTAATAGTTTTGGTTTTATAACACCTATCCCCCTATCATAAACTTCCGTTAAAAACTCCAACTATAAAGTCCAAAACGATGTTGCGAAACGTGGAACTATATGACATCATTTTAAAGTCTACTAGAGGAAGTTGACGACATAGGGATTGATATTATTAAACCAAAATTATAAGGGAGTTATTGATAGTTTTTAAAAGTCATATAGTACATTAATAATAAGTCAAACTATGGAGGTCCAACAAATTAAACCCTTTTGGTTATTATTGCAAAATTAGGTAAAATTTAAAATTTTATTATAATTTACTCTTTTGACTAATTGAATCTTATAAATTTTTAAAATTTTATAATTGAATCTTATAAATCACTGGAATGCCTAGTAGTTTAGCACATTATCAACGTATCTCTTAACTTTTAAAAACTATCAAGAAACTCTCTATAATTTTTAAAAATGATACATTATTGTTATATAAGGTTACTCCTTTGTGATTAAAAAGTCACAGATTCGAGTTACGGAAATAACCTCTTTGTAAAAAAAGCAAAAGAAATGTTGCATACATTGATGATTCTTCTACGATTCTCGTACAGTGGAGAGCCTTGTACACTGATGTTATGTTTACATATATGGGTTCTTATGACAACTTAAATGGTAGGAGGGATGACAGATACATTAACTAAAATACACGAGAGATATTTGATAGTTTTTTAAAATAATGGACTAATATGATAGTTTGTCAAACTCTACGTGATGCTATGAATTTAACCTTTTTTATTTTCTAGCAAAAGTTTGTTGTGATTTATTTATTATTCTTATAAAAGAATGAGAAAAAGAAATCATGGGACACACACGCAAATTGCAGAAAGGACTTATTTCCTAACTTGCTGTCACAAATCCGCAACCACGAAGACATGCAATCAGGACTCGCAACTCCCTTCTCATAGACTCTTTACTAAATCAAGACATTTCTGGAGGAACCAACAAAAGAAGCTTTGGGTTGATTTGAAGGATAGAAAGAATGAGCTATTTATTATTCAAGATTGAAACAGAGCGTTTGGTTAAGGGATAGATATGAAACTTGAACAGATTGGAGTGTTTGAGATTTAAGCATGTAGAGAAATAGTATGTTTTGGATATGTACAATAGTTTCTCGTTCAGGGTTTTAAAAAATATTTTAATTAAAACAATTGTTCCGAAGAGGTTTCCGTTTCTTCTTCTGTCCTCTCCTCCGCCTCTACTAGAGGAGGGATGCAAATCCAAATGATTGATGTGCAATATATGCACATAATTTGTACGGTCAACCAACCTTGGCTATTTATATTATTTAATTCATACAATAAAGAGGTTTTGGAACTCAAATCTAATTGTTTATCGTTCTCCTGTCTCATTTTCTGACAATGAAAGATGCCAATGGTTGGTTTGGTGGCGTCTTCACTAAAGGGATGAGGCTGCTGTTGGTGCACTGCCCATTTCTTGTACGTTTCCTGCCTAAATGCATCCTCATCTCAGCCTCTCTCTCTCTCTTTAAAATTAAGACCTAGCTACAAAAGAGTACATTTTTTCAGATTAATAATTGTACCCAAAGTCCTTTTTGAGATTCTTAAATTTTAAGACTGAGTTTTAGTTTTGACTCTTGAGCATTGGTTGGTCTTATTTAACAAGCTACTCCAATTTTTATTCAATCGCATTTACGAGACAGAAGCCAAAATTAGTGTAATTTAATAGCTAAACATAGATAAATACTGAATTATTAGACAGAGTGAAACAAAAACGCAAAAGGAGGCACACGGCAACTTCTGAGAAATGGCGAGAGCTTCATATTTCGTAATTCATTCCATGGCTAGAAACTGTCCTCCTCCACTGTACATTTCTTGTTCTAACGACAATAAAGATGAATTTGGCGCTGCTGTCAAATTGCTCCATGCGAAATGACTGAAATCCAAATCCCCAATAAACCAAAGAACCCGTCAAATCTCAGGATTTATTTCATTCATTCACTTCTGGCTTCCAAGATAATCGCTGTGGATATAGAAGGCTAGAGTTTTTCTTGGGTTATTTTTTGTAAAAATTTCTTGATTCTGTAACAGCTAATGGCTGCTGCCGCGTCCTGTAGGCGGGCAAGTCAAATAGGAAGCTATTGTGGAGGGTCGTTGCTTGGTAGAAATGGAAATTTTGATTCTCGCGAAAAAGCTTCGTGTGACTTCTTGGCTTCGTTTTGTTCGCGCAGACCCATTTCTCAGCTTGTGAAATCCAATGAAAAGGGATTGCTTCTTGTTGATACTTTTGCCCTTGTAATCCATCATTCTTTTTTACCGTTTCGTTCTGTTTCGTTTCTTCTTTTTTTTTTTCCTTTTATTGTCGAATGTTAAATAATCTGCAGAGCTATGAGCTTTCTGCTGCATGTGTTCAGGTGAAGAAATTGGAGGTGGTGGGCATGCCATCTAAGCAAGCTGAGGCCATCACAACTGCCGTTACTGGAGTTTTGACCGACAGCCTGGTGCATATTGCTCATACAGTTGTTTCCAAGACAGAGATGGAGAAAGTAAGCATCTGTTTGTTTCCTGTTTGTTAATTACAAGTCTGTTCAATCTTCGCTGTTCTGGAATGTGGAACCATCCAAAATAAAAAAATAATGTTTTCCACGTGCAATTTTGTTTTGTTCTTAGAATGAACTGATTCAAGAAACCAACTTGTCCAAATTCAAAACCGAAGTACAAAGTCTGCAGGTAATTGATAGGTTCTTAATTCCGTCAATGGTGACGAGCTACCTTTTTGTTATTATAATTTTTGTCATTGTCAACAGCTGTGACTAGATATACCTCACATCATGTTGTTGGTTGGTCTGTAGCTACTCTGATATTCTTCTGAGTTCGAAACTTTTTTAGTTCATAAATTACTCTGCTTTCTGTGTCTTTCCTTAAGAATTCTGCCTGGTGACATGTATAATTCCTAGCATTGAAAGCATAACTGCTAATGGATTTTTTAGGGTGAAGTTTCAGCTAAAACAGTCCCACAAATTGTTTTATATCTCATCTCTCTATGTTTCTCATGCATTATTAACCCCCTTTGATGGTGTTCTTGTGCATTTGATATTTCAGTCCAAGGATCTTGTTGGAGTAGAAAGCTTTACTCTGCTTTATAATTTGGTCCTATTTAGTTACTTTATTTTTGGTATATTTTTTACTTATTATACTAAGAGGACGTTTTCCTTGCTCTAACACCGTTCAATCTAGTGTGAATTAAGTTATTATATTAGGCATTGGTCGACTTTTTCCCAAGGAATGTAGTTTCATGAAGAAGCAACATTTCTTAGAGAACTTTTATTGGGAAACTGTAACCCCGTTATTGTATTAAAGAATAAGAACGCATTTCAGTGCCTGAACAATCAAATCCCTTAGTTAAGAAAAATAACTGCTCTCAATTGATTGCAAAACTGGTGGAAATTGACAATGAAGAAATTTTTTGTGTAAGGTTATTGGTCTGTTATTTTCTTAAGTTGTCTTCTTGGCCCCTCAATCTGTTATATTTTGATGTCATTGTTGCATAGCTGTTCTTCCAACCTGTAAAGTTTCAATGCTTGGTTCTACAATGTCATTTGACAGAAGTATTAATACAGAACCGCCATTTGTCATTGTTGCAACATGAGAATGAAAAGCTTCGAAATGATATTGAGAAGATGCGCAATGAATTGAGGTATGGAATTGTAGGTGATGTAATCTGGCAAATGAATTCTAGTTCATTCTCTAATGAACTTCATGATGGTTCTGTGAAGGCATGAATTTGACAAAGTCATTGCAGGGCAACAGTTGGATTTGAATCTTGAGAGAGGGTAAGGAAGCCTTAATTGAGCTACTTTCTTGTATTTGTGAATTAAATAATTGACATGTCCATGTAATTTTCAATCAATACAGGAGAATACAGGATCAAGTAGCAAACCAGAATTCTGAAACGTGTAACCTCACTTACAAGCTTGATAAGGTGAGAGCAATGGGTTTGCTGCATTAAAGTGTGGTTAACATATGCTGCATTCTGATGTTTTATATTTTTCTCTTGTGATATTAATTTCAGGAAGTTCATGCTTTAAGGGCAGAATTCGAAGCAGCAAAATTCGATGTGATAAAGCATTGCATTGGTACTCTTGTTTCCATCTCTGCCGTGGGTCTTGCCGTAATACGCATCTTGAAGTAATGATGTAGAAATGCAAATCAGAGGTCGACTGATCAAAGAGGCAAATGATAGCTATTTTTACTTGAAGCTATTATTTGCTCCAAAAATAACTGAAATGAGAAGTAGAAGCATCTTGTTCCTTCATTTTGTATCATAACCCACTTGAAGGGCCATTGGACAGCTCTTTTTTTAAAGCTATTATTTGCTTGAAAATTTAGTGAAAGCAGTTCTTTTCCGGAGTGTTTTGTATGTTTAGAATGTAAGACAATGTAAATTCACCCATTTGTTGTATGTTCAGTATACGTTTACCCCTGTCCTGAAAATCAATGTGTTTTTCTTATCAATTTGGCAAAAATTGCAATTTAACCCCAACGTTTGCACTAAAATCTGAGTTGAATTTTAACATTTCAATGCATTCAAAATGATTGACAACGATTAGAGAATGTTCAAAATAGCCCCCCATGGAGGCTGAATTCTATGAGTAATTCTGTTTAGTCTACGGTTGTTTTGAACATTTTTTAAACATTTGGGTTAATATTGAACATTTTACAAACGTTAGGGTCTATTTTAAACTCTCCACAATATTATTATCCAACTTAAATTTCAGTGTAAATGTTAGGGGCTAAATTGCTCGGTTAACTCATTAATTTTGTTGCAACTTATTCGGATTTCAAGTGATGTTTCCGTATCTTCAGGCTTTGACTGGTGATAAGGGAAGAAGGGGACCGAATGGTTGCCTTCAAATCATGATGACTATTTTCAATATAATTAGACTACTCAGTCTAATAATTATACTTAATTTAACTGTAGAATTAGTTAGTACTTCGACTAGACTTGGATGTTTATGTCAAAGCAGTCGGCAAGTTAGTTTAATGAGAATGATATCAATTATATATTCAATAATGAGTGATTTTCAGTGGCTATTATTATCAAAATAAACTTTTATTTGAAAAAATATTCAATTTTCCTGTTTATGATATTAATGATCACATAACCTTTTTTTCTAGTTTAACTAAAAACACGAGCTAAACTGAAAGGTTTTAGATGGGGAAACTCAGATTATACATGGAATGCTGACTACGAGACACAGCAGAAAGCTATGAACTTGAACCACCACGTCTTTGTGGTTATGGTTTAGAGCATTTATTTTCGTTTTTCAGTCCTTACTCTTTTGGTCATGTCAACGTGACAATGATCTAAAGCAAATTCTGGCAGTTGGCAAATCTTTAAGTTAGGTGGGATTGAATTGAACCTCCACAATTGGCAACTTGTGATTGGGCCAATTAGCTCCTGTGGCGCTTCACATTTTTAGGTAGATTGCACGCAAGCGAAAAATAATGGCTATGACATCCATTCAACACACAGCTTTGTTGGCCAAAATAATGATAAAGGGATGGGAAGGTGATTTTCTAAGTTTGCTTTCCCTATTTTCATGCTTTGGCAAAATTTAATATCATATTGCACACATAAGAGTGACGTACTAATGACGCTGGAAAATTTTACATATTTATTTCCTTGTCATTCTATTCACCTTTCTAAACATTTTGAATAACATAATTTCATTTCACAGGACCGGGCACATCATTGTCTAACTACCACCAGAAACACTTCCAAGTTAATATGTTGTCGAAGATGGGAACTGAAATCTGTAATGGAGCACAAGCTGACATTAAACATTCCGACATAATTATTCTTCATGATCAGTTTCTGAAAAAACAAAAATCAACGAAAGAAGCTAAATCCTTTTCACATCCTACCTAAACTCCCAGTTTACGTCTACCACTTTCACTTTCCTATTTTCTTATGTTTAAGAACGAATTGAAGTCCTTACATTTAAGTTTGCTAAGATTCTTCAGTATCGTAAGACTATTTAACTATGTTGGTCTCACATGCACTGGTATAATATATGTGTTATAATAATTAGGAGATCTAGTAAAATTGTAGTTCAATTAAAATTAAAAGAAATATGGCATAAAATATTATTATGACTAAAAAGAGGAGTTACATCATATATATTCATTCATCTCGAAAAATAAATGAAGAATACATTAATTGTTCAAGCTTTAAGCTTGCAACAAGATTGATATACAGAGTTGGTCCCCGAGGGACCCAAGACTAATAACAAGTATTACTTAACCATCTACGATTAACAAGAGTTACAGCTGCTTAATCCAACTAGCACAATCATGTCAGCTTCTAATTATTCTTGATTTGAGTACTTAATGTCATCATGTCAATATTGGTCGTTAGGAATTTTCTAATCAAGTAAACTGTAAGGGTAATTGTGATATACTTGTCTTTAGGTAGACTTTTGTCAAATCCGCTATTTCTTTCTCTTCAAATGGCTAAATGCAATATAGGACAGTAGTTTGAAGTATCTGAGCATGTTGTTTCAAGGATCTAATTGCATATGCAGCCCATTCCATAATCTTTAGCCATTCTCTTTCATTGCAGATTGGGTGTGTTAAGTGGCTAAATCTTGGACCATATAACGTGTGAATAAGGGCTTTGAAAAAACAGACAATCATTTGTTTCAAGAGCCATCTGACATAATAATCACAAGGTGGTTATGACTCCAAAGCATCTCTCCCTAGTTTGAAGTCTCTTTCTCATTGCGAGCCAATCAATAAATGAAGCCTTCATTGAGAGTGTCTTTCACCAAATTAGATGAAACCATGAAACTTTAGGGCTACGGGGTCCAAAGATTTCATAAAGGTTTTATTTGCAAATCTCTGTATCGTATCTGCTACCCAAACTACTCTATCCATCGAGTTGGGATTTTTTGACAATCAAGAAGATTCTCCAGTAAAGTTCCTGCCCTTGTGTTTCTGCATCTCTAATTTCCTTCAAAAATATGGCTTAATTGGGAATCCTTAGAGTAAGAGAGTATAGATCCTCTCTTACATGTAATGGACTGAGGTTCTTTATATGATTTTTGAATGACATTATGAAGAAATTGGACGGAAGCTAGTCTAATTATCAAACAAAAATTAGATGAGCTGGCTATTCCTTATCAAGTGTTTGAAGGCAGATGAAACATAAGCTTTAAGTCTAAGAATCTGAATCAAGCACCAAGAGTGTTCCCTAATCTCTTTAATTTTATATAGAGAGATAGTATTCATGTATCAATTTAGACCATAGTGCCTCTTTATCATTAAACAACCTTCATATCCTCTTTGCGGGCAATGTGCAGTTCATAGCTTGCAATGAGATAAGCCCTAAGCCTCCTTCTTGTTTAGGAAGACATAGACCATTCCACTTCAATTTGGCCCCTCTAAAGTCTTCTAATTTCCCAAACCAAAGATAATTCCTCGTGAGCATCTCAACCTCTTTATTGTTCCTCTTACGGAGCACCAGATGAGAACTCCAATGCACATTACTGCCTCTCAATGTAATCATGTTCTAATTGTTTCTCTTGATGCACAAAATAAGAAAATGAATATATATTTATAGAAAAATCAAAATAATTAGTCATAATTTATAATTTGTTATAATTATTACACGTTTTCATATTTACTTTTGTAATATTAATTATTTATCTTTTTATCTAGATTTTTAATACAGTTAATATTTCAATATTACGAGTAATATTTAAATTCTTCTAATAATCTCTCACTTGAAGATTTGATTGAAGACCAATCAATCTTCACACCAATTTATTATGGACACGTTTACATTTTTCACTAAGCGTATAAGGATTATATCTAAAGAAATATATCACTGTTGATTATTCCTTCATAAAATCTGTTAAATTGTCTTTGACATGGACCTTTTGCATATCCATAATTTCTTCTTCTACTTTCTCACGAACGAAGTAAAACTAAACTTATATATGCTTAATTTTTGAATGAAATGATCGATTCCTTCCTCAATATATAGCATTATGATTATCACAAGACAATGGAATTTTCTATTGTTTATGCTCAAGTTCTTCTAATATCATACAACTTCTTTATTGGCTTGTATGTTGTCTACATATTTTTCTTTTATTTTTGAAAGATAAATAAATTTATATAAATAGCAAGTTTGCAACAACCAAGATAACAAGATTGGAGTAGTAAGTAATATAATAATTTAAGATAGCCAAATACAACAAGATAGCTTAGCTTATATATTAGTGAAAGCAAGTTAACGGCTAGATTGAACCATATGATGTTTAAGTTTTGAGTTTGTGATGTTAATTATCAACCGCTTTGATTTAGTGGAGTTAACCCAAGCCTCTTAGCTAGCAACTTGAGTATCAACCCTTCAAGAGCATGCTAATGAGGGATCACAATACCTAGCAACCTGGTTAGCTAAAAATTATTCCCTAATCTAACTAATTAGCTCATAAGTGAGCTGATTAAATAGTTTTTCATCATTTAGGAATATACCGATGCTCCTCTCTTTCCATAGCAAGTATATTATGATATCTGCTACAATAGCCATAACTACCTGTAGATTTGAAATCTAATTTACAATCCTGCTATTAAGCTTGAACACCTAACTTATAGTGATTTTACTTTTATCAAGGTCACACACATAATCATAGTCAACATATCCTTTGACAATAAGGTATGATCTTCTATATTGCGATGTAACATTACATGTCCCCTTAATATATATTAGGATCCCCTTTACACTATTCCAATGATGCATACAATACTCAGATATTTTTATCCTCTCATCTTTATTGTTAAGGCATATACTAAAGGATAACTTCACACTAATAAGAAGAGGGACAAATATTTGCTTATAGTTTTACATATTAAAACATCATAAAACCTTCTTTAGGTAATTTTTCTAAGAAAGACAAACCTTCTCACTATTTCTATCTTAGTGAATTTATAACCATAGAATATTGTTTATTGGTCCCACCTTCGTTTCAAATTATATAACCAATTGTGCCTTCATTTCTTTAATATGGTCTTTTTTAAGGCCCACAACTAATATTTAATCTATATACAATAACAAAATAATGAAATCATAACATTAAAATTCTTAGAATATGACTAAGGTTTTATCTTAAGTTTGTTGAATTTAAGGCAATGATGAAAGAATCGATTCTCTTATACTAACACCTTGATGCCTATTTAAAACCATATAAAATTTTGTTCAACCTATAAACTAAGTTCTTTTTCTTTCAAATTTTTTTGGACCATATAAGTTTCTTCTTCAAGACCTCTATAAAGAAAATAAATTTTCACATGTTCTAGAGGTAATTCAAACATAACATATATTATCAGGACTACTCTGACTGTAGTAAGTTGAATTATATGGAAGAATATTTTATTGAAGTCAATTCATTCTTTTTTTAGTATATCTTTTCACTTTCAATATTATACTCAACTTGATCTTCATCATTAATTTTTCAAAAAGAAAAACTTGAACGTCATTATTTCGCTTGATCTTGAGGACCTATTTATTATCACTTTACTTTCCTCCTAGTAGTAGTGGTACAAGTTCTCAAGAACAACTTCAATTTCTTCCTCCATCCCTACCATCCATTAAGAGGCATATAGATTATCAAATGCTTCTTGCAGAGTTAGTGGCTCTCTATCCTCTGTTAAATGTAGTATATTATATTACACTTAATTATATAATCCGAGTGTCAATTTAGTAGTCTTTTGTGTGATTTAATCAAAAAAACTTTAGAAGCTCTAAACATAATTAATTATTGAATATCTTTCTTTAATGCTACTTCAAAAGACGAATCTTGTTCAACCCTTTTGCACTTGTATAGTAGTCTTTAAACTTTTGTATGAAGTATTGGTGTTTTATTTTTCTCTTTATAATTTATCTCTAACAAAAATAATGTCCCTAATGACTATAACCTTATGGGTAGTAAGATTGTTTAGGCATACCCCTTCACTTCATCAATATATCTTGAAAATAAGCATTTCTTAGATTTTGGATCAGTTTTGTGATTTCTTTGTCATTATACATCACTTAGATAGGATTTCTAAATATACGGATGTTAGGATAATCCACTAACTTCCCAATCCTCTTCTCCATCAACATTTTCAACTTAAATGGAAATGATAGAACATGATTCACCATATAATAAATTGTTTTGATTACATCTGCCTAGAATGTGTTATCTAATCTTATAGCTCCTATTATTATCTTTGTTCTTTCTAGCAAAGTTCTGTTCATCCACTCCCTAATTCTGTTTTATTAAATATATGAAATATTGAACTATATTTTGACACCTTCTTTCTTACAAAATTGGTCAAATTTCATTACTATAATAGTTTCCTTATTTCTTATAGAATTCATCAAAATTCATTACTAGAATATTTTCCTTTATTATCTATTCTTAAGTACTTGTTCTTTTCATTGGAGTCAAGTTCAATGAATGTTTTAAAAAACTTAGAGATCAGAATACTTCTACTTTCCTCTTAGTAATGATACACCCAACACCTTATAAAATAATCATCAATTAAAAAGACAAAGTACTTTGCTCCTCTTAGGGATAGAATTGGTGCTTGCCACACAATAGAGTGAACCAATTCAAAAACGACCTTTCTTTTTTAATTTCATTTGTTAATTGTTACGCGATTTGGCTTACTTATAATACAAAACTTATAAAGGATAATGATACCTCTTAAACCTATGAAGTAGATTTTATTTAACAAGGATATTCATTCTTTTTTGGATATACGTCTAAGTTTTGGATTCCATAATAATAAAGATATTTCACTTAGATTGTTTAAAGCAATTGAAGCTTTTAATTCTAGCATTTTCTCTCCCTTTAATTTGTATAAGTTTTGTACCTCTTTTTTCTCCATTCATAAGTACAAGCACATCTTGAATAATCTTTAAAATATTATTGATGATTTCTACTTTATACCCAAGATCATCTAGTCATCTTAAAAACAACAAATTCTTTTTTAAGGCTTTTATATGTCGCAATTTATGAAGAGTACAAATTGGACCATCATATACATTCAACTTGATGCTTTTAATACAACCAACTTTCATAAGATAGTTACCATAATTGTATATAGATCCTCTTGGTATAGTTTCGTAATGATGGAATCATTCTCTTTTAAAATTCACTTGAAAAGTAGTTGTTAACTTAACGTATTATTATCATCTGAAATAATTGTAAAAAAATTTTGAGGACTGTTTTTATTTAAATTCTAAGAATCCTTTTTCAAGTAACCTTACTTGTGATAATTATATCCATTTAAATTCTTTTTACTTTTTGATCTTGATTTACTATGACTTTGCCTCTCAATTAGGTCATATCATATCAATCTCGCTATAATTATATCCTTTTAAATTCTTTTTACTTTTTGATGTTGATTTACTATGACTTTGCCTCTTAATTAGGTCATATTCTATCAATCTCGTTTTTATCAATGTCAAGGCTTTTGACTTATAATGAACTAGCATGTCTATCTTCCTTATTCTTGTATCGACTTTCTTCCTTTAGAGTAACAGTTGCAATACCATTAAATATTATGTATTTAGTAATAAAATTATTGTTTAAGTTGATGATGAGTTAATAATACCAATCAAGTAGACTTTGAAGCAGAAGTTCAATATGTTCATGTGCTTTATTTAATAACCCAATGATGTTATCTGAGAGAATAAAGTAGTCAAATCATTAATATATTTGATGAACAAAGTGGATTTTAACAACCAAAGAGTATAAATTTTCCTTATTTATCTTTATAAGCTGGATGAATATTTGCAACAACATTCACATCCATTTCATTCTATTTGGTGTCATCTGTGAAGTTAATAGGCCTTTTGCTAATGGTCACAAGGTAATTATCATTTATAAGGATAAGTTTTATCTTTAACTTCCATAATAAGAAATTACCCCTATTGAACTTCTCAATCCTAAATTCGTTTATCATTGCTTATATTCTAAACTAATTTTAACTAAAAGTAATAACTATAACTATTTCAATTAGACAATAATTATATAAATAAATGGTACTTAATATCTTCAAATAGTGAATAATATCAAACTTAATTTTTTGATGTGAAGGATTGATAGGTGTGCATTAGGATATGTTTTTATAGGTAATTGGCATGCGTTTTCTAGTATAATTGTTGATTATTGTTTCAGTTTAGAATTCATTTTGTATGTTTTTGTTAAGTTTGATTTTTGTTGTTGTTCTTATGTGTTTGATGTTAATTGAGGGCAAGAATTGACTATTTTTATTTAAGAAGAAGGAAGGAGCAACTTGGAGGGTAAACTAAAGATCAAATAGGAGAAGAAATGAAGAGTGCATCTGTGACAAATTCCCACGCTCGTGGAAATCATGCAAATTCCCACGTCACGTGAGAATTAGAGAAGAAAATGAGAGATGTGTCTGTGACAAATTCCTATGCTCGTGGGAATCATGCCAATTTTCATGAACGTGGGAATTACATTCCGAGGCAATCTGCTAGGCTTCATTAAACTTATAGGCTGTTTGGTTCGAGGAATGGAATAGATAAGGAATAGAATAGCTATTCTTAGGAATAGAAAAGGCGAGGAATAGAATAGAATGGATATTACATTCTTTAATTCAAGGAATAGAATAGATAAAGAATTTCTATGCCAGTGTTTAGTTTGAAAATATAAACTTGGAATGACAAAGGAATAACTAACAAAAAGACTAAAATAACCTTATTATTATTATTATTATTATTATTATTATTATTATTATTATTATTATTATTATTATTAGTATTATTATTTCTTTTACACGGTTACTTACAAAACTATTCCAGATGTCCCATGGTACAGCAAAATATGGCATCCTTTTATACCTAAGGCTCGTTCCATTTTGCTTTAGCGGATTTTTCATAATAAGGTACCGGTTGAGCCTTCTTTGAATAAAATTGGTTGTGACTTCCATATGGGTTGTGGGTTTTGCTTTTCCCTTTTGGAGACGGTGGACCATGTTTTTCTTCATTGTCCCTGTGCAAGTTCGCTTTGGTCGGCTGTTTAGGTGGCTTTCGGATTAAGGGGAGATTTTAATATGGATTTGATTGCTTTCTTACTGTCTTTATATCATTCACAACTTAGTTCTCAGTTGTATAATCTTTTATTGGTTGCGGTGTCGGGAGTTGTATCTGTCATTTGGTATGCTCAGAATTCTATTCGTTTTCAGGGGAAACATATTCCACTTGTGCAGTCTCTTTCTTTTATATGGACAGCAATTTCTGAGTCCAACAACATTAAGACTGGGTCCATATTTAATACTATGCATGATCGTCTTGTCTTGTCTCGACTTCAGGTTTCTGGTGTTCCTCGGAAAGCTCTGATTATTACTCAAGTTCTATGGAAGCCTCCTATACCCGGTTGGATTAAGGTGAATACGGACGGTGTTGCCTTGGGAGCTCCGGGCATTTCGGCCAGTGCAGGAGTTTTTCGCACATCTCGTGGGTTTGCTAAAAGATGTTTTCAGGTTATAGGGGGTGTTGCCTATGCTTTTGAAGCGGAGCTTTTGGCAGCTATTTATGCATTAGAAATTGCTTCTCAGTTTGGTTGGAATTGTCTATGGCTGGAATCAGATTCTACTTATATGGTTCAATTGCTAGCTTCTCGGTCCAATCGAGTTCCTTGGTGTTTTCGGCAAAGGTGGTTGAATTGTATGAGTTTTGTTTCGTCAATCTCTTTTAGGGTATCTCATATTTATCGTGAAGGAAATCGCATTGCGGATTCCCTTTCTAAATCTGCTTTGTTCCTTTCGGAGTTGGACTGGCGGTTGCTGCTCCCTGATGATAATTTTAGAGTACATGTTGAAGACATTGTGGGTTTGGGTTGTTTTCGTTTTCATTGAAACTGGTACTCTTTTACTGTGGTTGGTTTTCCCCTGCGGGGGTTTTTACTTCAACATGTTTTAATGAGGCCAGTTGGGGGGTCTATTGTATTTATTTTCTGGCTATCTAAGTCAGTAGTTTGCTTTGACTGATTGTATTCTTTTCTCTAATTTTTTCTTTTTATTAATAATATTTTGGTTTAAGGATTGGCCTTTGGAAGGGGTGCCTACCTAGTAGGGATTCTTTCTTTTGGTTTTATCCTTATTCTAAATCTTTCAACTATTATTAAATTCGTTATTATTATTATATTTTATATTATTATTAAATCCTTATTATTATTAATTTTCTTTTTATTTTTATTATTTTTATGATTATTATTATTAATTGTCTACTTACTATTATTATTATTAATTCCTTATTTTTATTATTAAATTCCTTATTATTATTAATTTTCTTCTTATAATTATTAATTTTATTATTTTTATTATTATTATTATTATTAATTGTCTACTTAGTATTATTTTTATTAATTACATTTAGTGTTATTAATTACTAAATTCCTTATTATTATTAATTTTCTTCTTATTATTATTAAATTTATTATTCTTATTCATTTTACTATTTTTTATTAAATACTATTATTATTAATTTTCTACTTACTATTATTCTTATTATTATTAATTTTACTATTATTATTATTATTATTATTATTAAATTCCTTATTATTATTATTATTATTATTATTATTATTATTATTCTTATTCTTATTATTTGTTGGGAAAACAGACGAGGGGAAAAGCTTGTCCAAGAGAAAGCATGTTTACCTATTCCGAATCTATGCGGAATAGGTAAAGATGGGGGGAGGGATCTTTAGCTATTCTACTTTGTGCGAAATAGCTAACGTTTAGAAATAGTTATTCCGCGGGTCTTTTGCAAACCAAACAAAGGAATAGGTAATTAGTAGGAATAGGAGGGTAATAGAATTCCTATTACCCTCAACCAAACAACCCATTAGGATTTTTGGACTATAAAATGAGAATTAAGCCTCCATCTTAAGGGGAGACGACACCCACCTGTAGAAACACCATCCTTGAGTGAAGAACACAGTTTAGGGCATTGAGGAAGGATTAAAGACAAGGATCATCATCAAGATTGGGCAAAATAACACATCAACACTAAAATTCCAGATTTTGGCAAAGAAGAGAATGAGTCCTTCTATTCAATTTTCTGTCATTTTAATCTATTCTATTCTTTGTAAAAATGGATTATTTGAATGTTGATGATGTTATGGAGATTATGTTAAGCTGATTTTATTTTAGGGATTATTTTGGAACTATTATGTTGAACTCCTATTTTATTGAATTGAATGCAATTGTCTTTGTTGATTTCTATTTTTAATTGTCATATTGCAACAAATCGAGAGATTGAGTGAGATAAAATTCGTGTAAGATTGTACAATAAGAGTTGGTGACCTATAGACTAGCAATCATCACATTAATTGAATAGTTAGAGGAGAGATCTCGACTAGTCAATTGATCACCTATAGGATAGTTTGATAACTAATTGAATCGGTAGAGTCATTGGGTATGTTGAGAGATCGTCCAGTTGATTCTGGTTAATTCAATTAGTGATAAATAGTTACACCTTGAGAGAGGTTAATTAGTACACTCGAAAATCTAGGGTGAGACATAATTCAATTGATAAAATAGGACGGAGAAAAAATAGGAAAAAAAGTAATCTCTAGTATATAGATTCTTGAATTCAAATTTTTTGCAATTTTGGTATTATCCATTATTTACATTAGTCTTTTAATTTAATTTAATTTTTCAGATTATTTCCATTTCATAATTTAGTTTCTTTTAAAGTTGTGTATAAATTAAACGGTGTCTAGGCATCGATCCATGAGGGATCGATATCTACTCTTTTTACTAAAAGTCACGACCCATTCACTTGTAGTTTTTGAGCGTAAAATAAGTACATAGGTTTTACCATCAACAAGTTTTTGGCGTCGTTACCGGGGATTGATTGTTAAGCATTGTGTTTAATTTAGATTACTTTGATTTAAGAGTTTTTTATACTTTTCCTTGTATATTTGTAGGTGCATGAACATGAGGAGTACACGAAGATCGACCAAAATTAGTAAAAAAGAAGTTTGGGGCATAAAGTAGAGACACATCAAGATATTTTAGAATGAGGAATGAAAAATCTAAAGAGCTAGATGCCAAGAAGAAATAGAAAGAACAATGTTGGAAGATAATTATTATAGGGAGCAAGGAACTTTTGCAAATTACAATGAAGCGCAGTATAGTTGGGGAAGTATCGATTCTTATAGGAACAAGTACACTACGGGATGGCAGAACCACCCAGAATTTTATTGGTCCAACAATGCAAGTACTCACGTGGGATATCAAGACCTATTTGAATTTCAACAAGATCGAATTGGAGCAATGGAGAGTAAGTTGGACAAGTTTATGGAGATATTTGATTCCAAACTAGTAGCTTAGGAAGAGAACCAGAAGAGGATGTTTTCCAGCCAGGAGGAAAGTCATAAGAGACTAGAAAAGAAATTCGATCAAATTCTTCAATATCATGCCACTTCTATTCACAACCTGGAGATTCAAGTAAGACAACTTTCCTGTGAATGTTGTAAAAAAAGTGTGGAAGAATCTCTGAGAAATATGGAATTACATAACTAGAGCAATATGAGGCTATCAAACTTAAGAATGAGGAAGAGCTAGAAGAACCAGTGGAACACCATGCTGAACCCTACTTTATTGAAGAACAAGAGACAAAAAAGAGATTAAAGAAAAGAATGCTAACTCTCCCTATTATTCATCAGTTCTTGATATACTAAAGGTGAACATCGAAAAGCTTAGGTAGATGTTCATGAAAAGAATTATATCTTTTGGATTGATGATGATCAAGAGACATTTAACATGAATG
>JAOTAY010000189.1:24657922-24669679 GCA_025629805.1 Erythroxylum baracoense
ACATTTTAATTGCATTTTTAACAATTAATAATACCTAGAAAATGTCAATGAATGCATGTACAAATAATTGTAATGTGCAAAATCAATAATATAGTGTATGTGTATGCCACATTATGCATAAACATGAGTTATGCTTCCTAATTTCTCAATTGATACTTAAAACTGAGCTCTTCTTTACCTTTATTCAGTAAATCTTAAAATTGCAAATAAGAAACTCAACTATAATTTTTTTTTCAATTTTCACAAGGTAAAGTGACAAGAAATCTTTTGATATATATAAACATCTTTAAAAAAACTTATTGACTTTTCAGTTTCTACCCCTTTTAATGAATAGATTTATTAACTTTGAAATTTTCAACTATTTTAATGAGGGGGCCCCTTATGAATCTAAGCCCTGGGCAGATTAAGATGAAAAATAGTACTAAAGATATTAATTTAGAGCTTTTAAGAAACATTAGAGGATAATGTGCACATTCGACCATAAATATGAGTGTAGACGTAAAAGATTTTAATTTGAAAAAAGTTATTTCAACCTAAACTTTAAATTAAAATTAAATATAAATATGTAAATAACTAATTTAATTTATATTTAATTATAATTTTATAATAAATTAAAATTATTATCAAAATAATTTATATTTGTAATATATAAATTACTTAATTATTCAAGTGTTTCAATTTTTTATAATATATAATTCTTTACGATAAAATTAATGCCTTTTTGATATTCATTATAAAATTATAAAGATATAAAATGTTATGAGATATTATAAACTACAAAAATTATTTTTATAAAATTATACTTACTATTTATATTTAAAAAATGTCAATATCACATTATATAATTAATTTTTTAAATTTAATTAAACTATAATATATTTAAATTAAATTTTTAGAAAACTTAGAACATTGAGTTTAATTGTGGTAATTGTAGAATTGATAACGATGAAGCCAGGAGACTACATTGCATGTATTATGGAACATTGGCTTGTTAATATAATTAATCATATGTTTAGATACAATCTAATTTCGTGGCTAATGTTCTTGCATATTCTGATCTGTTGCTTGTAAAGAATGTTGCAAGTCATTCGAGATTTTCAATATAAGAAAGTCCAATCTTCTCTTTATACATTCCGCTGTTTTTGTTTCAACTTTTTTAGATAGTATTCATTTAGGGTTAAACATATGTTTGTCACCAGTCAACACAACGCCTAACATTTCTATCACAAAATTGTGTGAATTTGATGTTTGTTCTTTAGTAAGTCTTCTGGACACAAATCTCGTTGACCCATCATTTTCCGTATTTAAGAAATTAAACAATTTATGTTATTAATAGAATTGGACAAGTTGATAGTTAAGAATTAATAATGTCCCGTATTTATTTTCTAATTTTAAGTAATTTGATGCTTTATTTGGTTTGAGACGAAAAGATATTTTCGGTAATAATAATAACAACAACAACAATATCCAATAGATAGGAATAATAATAACAACAACAACAATATTCAATAGAAATCTCGCTGAGACGCAAGGTCTAAGGAAATCAAGTAGTATGCAATCTTACCTAACTAATAAGGAGGTTGTTTCCAAAATTTTCAGTAGTAAATTTCTCAAATTAAAAGGAAATCTTAAGTCACTAACTCACAATCTCTTTATGTGTCTATACATATATATATACCTTCCCTAACACTAAAAATTAGCATACACATACCTAAAAATAGACAATTTTTAACTTAATATATTCAATAAATTGCACCTACCAAATAAAGTTGTGTAACAAGCAAAAAAGTAACAACAATAACCATTTTCCTTCATTTGATCAAAGTAATTTTTCTTGTACATAGTTTATTTGAGCATTGTCAGAAAAAGTTAAAAAAATAAAAGAAAAATTAAAAAGCAACATGGTATGAGGTGATTAAAACCTCTACATAAATCATAAAAAAAAACAAAAAATAATAATATGAACAGAGAGGAAGAGAATTCCAAATTCTACTACATTCCATGTTCATATCCACATACTGTAGCGTTTAAAAGAACAAAGTCCCATGCAAATTCACGGGTCAAAGCTCCACCACTGTCACCGTCTCAGAGAGGACACACTACGCGCTTGCTCGCAACAGCTACAAGTCGGGTCGCTCTCGGCGCGGTGAGTCCAAAAACATCGTTCATGTCTAGCTCACTCGGCTTCATGCCGTCCGGCAACTCCCAAGTGAAAGAGTGAAGCAGATGAGCGACAGCCAAGTCAAGAGCATAGAGACCAAGCTGCATTCCGGGGCACGATCGGCGACCAGACCCAAACGGTATGAACTCAAAGTTGCCACCTTTGAAGTCCGGCATGCCTTCCTTCAAGAACCTTGCTGGTCGGAAAGTTTCAGGGTCTTCCCACGAGTTATTGTCTCTCGCTATAGCCCACGCGTTGATCATGACCCGGGACTTCTTGGGAATATAGTATCCGGCAACCTCTGCGTCCTGGGCAGTCTCATGCAGGAGAAGAGGAATTGGTGGATGAAGTCTTAGAGTTTCTTTGAGTGTGCATTTGAGAAAAGTCAATTTGTCAAAGTCACTCTCCTCCACGCGCCGCTCTAGTCCGACGACATCCGCTAGCTCTTGTTGTACTCTTTTCATGTCTTCAGGACTCCTCATCAGCTCCGCCAGCGACCACTCTATGGCCGACGCCACCGTCTCTGTCCCACCAAACATAACATCCTGTGTGGCCATAAAAACTTCGTCTAATCGCTTACTTAATTACATGGTCTAAAATATTCCATACAATTGATTTTCTCATGTTCCGACTTTACTTGCTTGAATACAAGTATAGATTAATCAGCAGATATAACAAAAACCGCAAGTTACTAAAATCAATTACCATGATTATGGCTTTGATGTTGGCTCTGGTGAGTTTGATGGAGTTTTGAAGATCTTCTGATTCGTTTACTTTAGCTTCGTCACTATAAAACGCTAGAAGGTCGTCGACCATATCGGTGCTGCCATCGTCCGGGATATTGTTGTTCTGTGCTCTCTTCTGTATGTGTTCGTCGATGATCAAATCGATGAATTTATCGAGCGCACTACGAGCGTCGGCGACTCTGGTATTGAGACCTTGTGGGTCCATCCAACCAAGCGAAGGTATGAAATCGGCAATGTTGAATGCACCAAAAAGCTTGGAGAACTCTTGTAAGATCCTTATGAACTCTGCCTGTCCCTTATTTACTGAACCAAAAGCTGCCCTGTAAGTGATGTTCATGGTTAGAGTGAAAATTAGTTCTCCAACGTTCACCGGTTTGCCGGTGTTTGCAGCGACGGTTTTGACCATGACGTCGACCTCGTTTCTCACAGAATCCCACGACTCAGCCCTTTTCCGGCTAAAAAGTTTCATGACACAGATTTTACGCATCTGTCTCCAAAAGGGTCCATAGTGAGCAAAAGCCATATCAGCACGATCATAAGTCAGATAACTTATGGCTATGGTGCTTGGTCTGTTAGAGAAAATGTTATCTTGAACCTGAAGGACTTGACGGGCTATTTCTGGAGACGAAACAGCCATCATGTGCAAGCTTCCCATCTTGAGATGGAACAAACCACCGTATTCTTTAGCTAGTTTAGCCAATCCGCGGTGTGTTAGCTGGTCCATCATGAGCATGTTGCCTAAAATTGGCAACCCTTTAGGGCCTGGTGGATATGGAAGTCTCCGGCGAAGATGAGAGAATAGGCCGAGCAGTAAGAGTAAAGGAACAATGAGAAGAAGAGTCATAGGCAAAGGTTGGGGAATTCGCAGAAGAGAATCCATGGGGTGTTAGGACTGATGAAGCTGTTATAAAGCTTGCAAGTGTTACCATTTGTTGGGAAGATATTTATGAGGTGTTTATATATATAGTAGTTTTTGGTCAGAACTCGGAACTGCCAAGTTGGACCCTGTTGAAGCTAATACTTTTCTTTTTCTTGTTGGGGTAATATAAAATTTGATCTCTTAGGCCAATCCAAAGTAAGGAGTCAAGAGTTCTCACCTGTCTTTATGGCTTGGTTAAAAGTCTAGTTCGGTGAACGGTCAGGTTGCATGAGTTCGTATCTGTCAGAACCCAAAAAGATTCTGCAGTTCAATAATAGGTATTCTTATCCCTAATTAATAAAGGTAAATCTGATAAACACAAAAATATTTACAAATCGATTGATGATGAGCTTTGGTTGAATGCTTATATAATCTGAGATAGGTCTTTCTCAACTACAATTATATAGGCGAATGTTTAAACGATTTCTCTAAATAAAACATTTTGGGATACATGAGTTTCTTTATCAAAGATGATAGATAAAATTCAAGCGTGCAATTTAGCTTATAAAACACTTACTAACTCCCACTTAGTAATTCAGAGGTTTTATTTACTAGCTTTTATACCCACATTCAAAATTGCATGTATGTTATTTATAAATTTATTTAAATGAATATGATTTATATGTAAATATAATCATATAATATTGTTTCAATTTAAAGAAATTCAAAGTCGTTCTTAATCATTTCAAAATTTTGGTACAATTTATGTTTGATTAGCCTAATTCGTCTACATAATCAATTCTTATTTAATAATTTATCTTCAGCTGATTATAATTATAATTATAATTTATCTTATCAACAATTAAAATAATATCCAAATAATGAATTTACATTTTTGGTTCAATTGATACGTCTCAATATAATTTTTGTACCAAGAGGTCATATACGAAAATTCTGAAAGTGCCATATTTATAATAACTCTAGAAGAATTATAAAGTGAGTTATGATATGTAAATATTAGAATTGCTATGCAATCTTCAGAAGTTAATTACTTTAGTACAAAGTTTCACCATGTATTTATTTCGTTAACATTTGATTGCAGTCAACTTTGTTAATTAGCTCTCAATCTGACTAAATCTTTAACAATTTATCCTAAACGAAGTGCCGTATAATTGCATGGTGGACCTTTTTATGCGAGACTCTAAGCAAGCGGCATGGAAAACTCGCATCAGAAGCGAAAAGGGGAAAGATTTTGACGCCCCACCAGCCCTAGTCACTGTCGTGGTTAGACACTGGAACTGTTGAAGGTTTCATTTCACCATTTTATAATCTAATCACAATAATAATCATAAATTAACACTAAATGATATAATGCTTTGGATTATGAGAAAATTAATTCAAGAACTTGCATGCTAATCATTGCATGATACAGTAAAATCTCTGTAATTTGTAATATTGAGAATGTTTAAAATTTATGAATTAATATATCTTTTAATTCATAAATTTTAAACATTCTCAATATTACAAATTCTTAATTTTGTACAGGTTATTAACAAAACATATGTTTAATTAACTAAAATATCATCACTGAATTTTATTAATATAATCAATTTGACAATGAATAAGAATTCAGTCTCAAAAGTTCTACATGAAATAAAAAAATTAGAGGTGAGATCCAATTATATTTAAGTTGCAAAAAGTTAAATATTATTAAAATTAAAGAAATAATTTATAGTGTGAATGAGACTGTATAATTATACCAGTATTTTTTATAAAAATATGTCTAAGGTTGGATATATGGTTAGACTGGTACCTTAATTAGCATCACCAAAACGTCCTTAGTACACTATTAATTAGCAACTGTCTAAATTGTAATTAAGTGGACTGTAGTTATTGTAACATTAAAGCACTTGCCGCTAATTCCTCCATTTAGGGTAAATTTCTAACATCTCGAAAGCGACTTCAAAAGCGCTATTATTTTTATTTAGGAGGTTTTTCTCAAGACTTGAGAAAGGTGTAGCCTTGCTCTCATAATTTCAAGAGTGAAATATTTGTGTCAAGTGATTAAGATAACGTAATAAAACATTGGAAGGTCACTAATGGATCAAAAGAAGCTAAGAGAACTACCAAGAAGATGCAATAGCTTCACCTAAGATTGAAAATGTTGATTAATGTTGTCCTCTTGTGGATCCTTGTCAGTATCAAAAGCTTCCCTTATTTATCCTTTCAAAGGGTGTAAAGCTTGGAACTGGAATTGGGAATTGGTCGACAACATTATTGAGTAAAGTAGACAATAACCAAAGGGTTGCAGTCGAAATCTCAACTAATTGAAACTTCTTGTACTTTCAACCACAATGAAAGAGCTTACATCAAGTAGTTTATCTAGTTGCACTGATTGAGACAGATCAATCAATTATTATTTGCAGGCTTTAGTAAAAAAAATAATTAATTCACTTTTTCGGAAAGTTAAAGAGTACCAAAAAGCATATAATGTTAATAAGCAACGATTCAATCATTTCATGAGAGTTGCAAGAATATATATCCAGAAGTTGTCATCAGGAGTTGGTGTCTAAACTGGACAAGAAAGAAGGAAGAGGGTTATGATGTACTTAATCTAACTGGAAGTACAAAGAGATAAATTGATTTCAGATGAATGATATATACGATGTCCTGATCTTGATTTAATAGCTGAAATCCAACTACAAGCAGTCCCTTCCACTTGTTAGTCGTACGTACAACTAGAGTAACTGGGCCTTCAAGATATTCACCTATGTGCATAAAGTGTTAAGACACTTAATCTAACAGCAAGTATTAAGAGACAAATTGATTCTAGATGAATGATACCCATGTCATAGCCTGATCTTGATTTAATGGCTGAATTCCAACTACAGCAATCCCTTCCACTTGTTAGTCATACATACAATTAGAGTAACTGGGTCTTCAAGATATTCAACTATGTGCATCATTAATTTTACTAAACTGGGTCTTGAAGATATTCACCTATGTGCATCATTAATTTTACTATGTGATGATGGAACCTGTCATCTAAAAACCGAATGTTAAATTAGATCAGCTAATCACATGGTTTAATGCTAATTGCTATATGTTACAAACTCTATTTTACACTTCCTCTTTTTTATTAAATATGTTACATGACTCACCAAGTCAAGTAAGTGAAAATGTTCTTTGATAATAGAAGGCCATTTTTTGGTCTTAATTGAATACTTAGGATTTACACCACAAGCCTTTCTCATTTTTCCAAATTCCAATCTCGTTAACATTACATGAGGATCTGAGTCTAAAACCTCATAAATATTGAAAGATTATAGGATATTAAATTAGTAAATTTACTCCCATTCTTATTGAATCTAAGATTATGTTCATAGTCCTAAACTAGTCGGAAATTTTTTGATATATATATACATATACATATATATATACCAAAAATAATAATTCAACTTAATGTCAATAGGCGTACTAGATTCACTTCGAAGTTCATCATCTAAAAGCATCAAACAAATTCCACATCCAACTCTCTCACTATCATCGATCAAAAATAAAGTAGATCATCAATTAAGGTGACGCCTGTTAGTTTACACCCTTGCAGCCAATCAGTTGGTTGCAATTTGATGTATGACATTATTGTTTAATTAATAAAAGACATTATTTATCTTTATATATTAAGCTAATTACATTTGATGTTTTACACTAAAGGTAAATTCCTAGAATAATTATTGTGTAAATTATGATATTCAATTTATATTTATGTATTATTCCTAAATATTTTTAGTTGTAGTTTCATCAAGACAAGATATTGATGAAATGGTAAAACTAATATCTATTATGTTTCTTTCTTATTAAGAAAGTAATTCATCTCATATGGAGATATTTAAACTAATGTGTGGGTATTTATTAGAGAATAAGTAACTGAACTGACTTGACTATGAGGATCCTAAATGAAATATTACTTATGTGTTTGTCGATTCCTCATAATGATGGTTATATAATTGATCCTTAGACTTGAGATTACTAAAGTATCTCATATAAGAATTATTATATTTTGATGTTACTTATGAACTGTCCTAGGATAACTCAGTCGATAGTAAATGGATGCATTATGAACTATATAGAGATATTTGATTAAGTTAATAAAGAATTCGTTACTATAAAGTAATTAGAGAAAATGTTCTATTGTTCTTGCTTAGTAGTAATTTATGAAATTCTTTAGCGAAGAATTTTCAAATATCAATTATAAATCAATTACTAATTAGCAAGGACGAACATAATTGGATACAAAAGAGTAGACACTATATCCATATTGGGTCCAATTGAAACATTGGATGACGAAGGAATTAAATTATACATCATAACCATGCACAGACAGGTTAAGTCAAATTACTTTGACATTTATGATATTTGAGTGATCATGACATATTGCTATACGTCAATCTTGATCTATGATTATAAATTGTTTAATTGGAGAATTAAAGATAAATTAAAAGAATTTTTTACTTTTTTTATTCTAATTATGAATTAGAATTAGAATTTATAATCATTGTTAACATATTAGGAACATAATGGGTCACGCATATAGAGCAGTTTAAAAAAGAAAATTCAATTTCAATTAAGTTGGACTTAATTATAAAATTTAAGAAACTTTAGGGATGAAATATGAGATATTTGATTTTATTAAAATTGAATTAATTATAATTATATTTAGACTTTAATTATAATTGACATATTTAATTTTAATAGAAATTTATTTAATTATAAAGTTTAAGAAACTTTAGAGGTCAAATATAAGATATTTAATTTTATTAAAATTAAATTAATTATAATTAGAATTTGACTTTAATTGTAATTGAGGTATTTAATTTTAATAAAAATTATAAAACCCTGATGCTTTTCCTATAAACAAGAAATTAGCATAAGGGAGCTAACAATCTTGCTTTTTCTTCTAAAGAGTTGATAATTACTCGATAGATATCATTAGAGGTTGAACGCATAAACAACTTAGGATTGACAAATCAAAAAGCTTTCAAAGGAATTCAATAAGAGATCGAATCAGGTACAATTTTATATTCTATGATTTAATTTAATTATTCAAGTTATTCAATTATCGATATTTAGTCAAAAACTGTAAATATTTTTTCAGGTATGCATGTGATTTGATTATGATTGGCTCCAACAACACCTACTTTTGGTGCTTGCTAATCGTGGCATTTAAGTTCGGTTGTATAATTTGTTGTTTGCAAGTATCAACTGATGCATTGCCTAGAAGCTAGTAACAAAGGCAAGTCGGATCCATGCAAAAGCATTAGAAGTGCTTTTCAAAGACTGGTCTCTTGCCCTTACGCAATCTAACTGTATCACAAACATGAACTACCACCTTAACCGTAACATTTACTAAAGATATCAAACTAGGCTGAAAGACAAACGATAAAACATTAAGATAATGATTTTTAATCCTTATTTACTTGGATTCTTTCAAGATGCCTACTCTACCATGAATGATTTTTAATCCGGAAACACGGGCGAGTTTACTTGAATGATCATTACTTACTTATCCTTCACATCATTGTGAATTGGTGGGCATAGTTTTGGACCCTGCGATTCACAAGCTAAAAGGTATTGCCAGAATTTTTGACAGCTGAAAAAAAAAGAGCTAGCAGTGTCTTTCAATTATACCGACTAATTCAAAGGGGATTGATATACAATCGTGAAGATTCATGTGTATGCGTATGTTGCTCCTTATAATAATTCAAATGGGCATTTAAAGAGGTATAATTAATTAGGGGTGCCAACCTGTTATCAGTGCTTTTTCTCTTCAAAACTAATTTTACTATTTCTGCTCCCTCTTCCCTTACCCGCCGACCTTTATCTCATAGCCCTATCCTGTCTTTCTTGCTTTTTAATTACTAAATCAGGTATATGTAAGTTCATTTTCCTCGTATCTTATTTTGATAAAAGAGGTTTCTTAACCAACATTCCTGTTTATTATATATATATACGCCTAACACAAAAATATATATGTGAACTTCACATTTCACTTTGTACATGTAAACTGGTATCGCCAAAATGAATTCAATGTTCTGGTGATTACGGATATTAGTCAAGCAAATCTCGAAACTTCATGATTGATGACTCGTGGATGACGTGAAGTTATCATAATTATATCCTCTGTCTGGCTCAACTTTTTCTAATATGACCTCACCTTCAACGTATCATATATATGTTTCCAGTATTGAGATCTGGTTTCAAGTTGATGGATGTTCAAAGGAAGGCGGACTAAAAAGTGAATAGATTATCAGTTTCATGGCAGCATTTCTACGCTTTACAAGTAGAATAGTGATATGTTGGTGGAATGTCTATCCGATTAGAATGAAATTTAAATTATCCAGTCATTAGTTAATCATCACCCGCAATTAGAGAAACATCGGGATAAAACCATTAGCATCATATATGAAAAGGCCAAAAGAACAATGTAGTTTTCAATGTTTACACTAAAGTTGATTTTAACATTTTGAAGCGTATAACGTTTGAAAAATGTTTTAAAAAGTCCTTGGTTGGATGGAATAAAAGGCTTAACTTTGCCAGTAGTTCTATTTAGTCAAACATTACGATCTATTTTAAATATTTTGCGAGCCTTATGGTTCATTTTTAATATTCCAAAATGTTAGAATTTAACTCAAATTTCAGTGCTAAATTGGCCTGTATGAAAAACATGAACAAGTTTCAAGAGCTTGCGGCTGGAATATCAGTTAAAACCGGGCTTGACATGGAAACAAGAAAGGGGATAAGAATAACTTTTTATCCAAAATAAAGTTGGACCTTCATGGTATTTAAGAACTGAAAATTATATATAAATTGAGATACGAATAAAAGCTCTATTATTTAAGGGTTCATTTAGCTTTACTCCTTTTTTTGTAATATGTAATTTTTATTTATTGGTTTTAGTTTATATTTAATAAAAATAAATAATTTTAATGTAATTAAATTTTTGTTAGGGATAACAAATTTTAGAGTACTAAACTTTTTAAAATTTTCCATTTTGAGTACCAAATTTTTTAATTTCTTAATTAGGTGACTAATTTTTCAAACTTTTAAAACTGAGATCAACCTTTAGCTTCTTTAGATTTTTACAGAGCCACTGCTAACTTAATATTTGGACACTCACGTGGATTGATGTGTGACCTATGAGCTTAAACAACTCGTCTTTTTGAACTTCAATTGTGTGAAAACAACCATACATTAAGTTGACATATGTTTGTTTATGCCTTATGGTGAATCTATTAGTGGTATATTTGTGATATAATTAATTAAAAACATTACTTATTCTTTGCATGTTTGTTTAATTAATTGATTGATTTATAAGGTAAAGTTCATTACATAATATACTAAAGTAAATAGGAAGAATTTTTTATTTTTCTAATTATTATTGATTGAAGAAATCCTCAGATAAAGTAGAATGATATATTGAAATAAATTTCAAATCTCATTAAAAGAATGAAATGTTAACTTTGAAACTAATATAATTTAACTCAATTAGAATAGACAATAATTTTGTACTCTATGTTTAATTAAAATTTTGTATGAAGAAGTTATTGAATTATATTGAAAATATTGTAAAAAAATCAATCAAAATTATTTTAATACTCTTAATATTTAGATGAACGTAATTTGGTATTTGATGTTAATTTTGATTTGTGGATATAAATTGTTTAATTAAAAAATTAAAGATAAACTAAATTCTTTTAGTTTATCTAATCATAAATATAATTTAAGAATATAATATATATTCACTGCCAACATATTTAGAAGCCTAATAAGTTATACAAAGGATAATTAAAGAAAAAATTATTTAATTAAGTTGAACTTGATTATAAAGTTTGAAAAATTTTAAGGTCTAATAAAAGATATTTGATATATAGGGACAAACATTAAATATTAAATCTTAGTGGAACTTAATTGATATTTAATTATTTTTAATT
>JAOTAY010000189.1:24680169-24702699 GCA_025629805.1 Erythroxylum baracoense
TATCGATCCGTATGGGAGTTCTATTCTATAGGATCAATATAAGCCAAAACTATTAATCAACCAAGTCAAGGCTGGGGATGGGGAAGAGGGAGCGGTGGAGGTGGCGACAATGGAGGTTGCTGGATATGGGGATGCGGCGGTCACACAAAAAAATCAGTGGGAAGGAAAGCTGCTCCGCGTCCTCATGCTAAGCGCAATTAAGCATGCATGAAACTTGAGAATTGATGTTCCCAAATCCCCTTCACACAACATTATTTGCTTCTATATTAACCAAATGCATAAGGACTTTTACTGAACCACTCGTGTCTTATACTGTTTAATAAAAAAAGGTTTGATATTTCTGTTTTCCCTAACCAACTTCTTTTCGTTCGGAAACTTTTCATAAACAATTAGGAGACTTAAGTAGTTCATGCCATTGGATCAAAACTCATTTGTCATATTTCGCGATTTTATAACCTTTTGCCACAGTGTCTCGGGCTGCTGAAATGGTCTGCACTTACTGAATATTGACCCTTCTAGCCAGTAGATGTCTCTTTAACCAAATAGATACACAATGGCCTCATCTGAATTAACTAGTAGTTAGTTAACTGTGTATTAATTAGAGCTGGACCCATGAAAATACAATAATTCAAACTTGCATCTGAAACGATAAAGCCAAAAACATAGAAAGAGTGCTCTATCACTGGTCACCATCTCACCACGCCCATAGATAACGTGGTAATGGGAGAGTAAACTTGGAGTTCTTTCTGTATCTGGAATATCTAAACAAAATAATATAATAGCAGCTTCGCTTGGAATAGATCAAGTGAAGTGCCGGCTGATTCCACCCCACAGCGAAGTTGATATAATACCACAATTTGCGCTTTCAGGGATATATGAAATTCATTATTCTGACATAGCCTGCATGCCCAACTCCATTCACTGGCACCATTGCCTCGTAAGCTTTGACGCTCTTTTCTTTAGGATTTTAATTCACTTAATAGTTTCCGAGCAATATATTTTGGTGTGAAAAATACATTTAAGTTGGAATTTGAAATATTTTTCGTATGCGTCAGTTCTGGTGATATACAGTATCAATGAGTTCCTTTACTCTTCTACACTTTCTACACTAACAACTAAATTGCTAAAGATTTAAGTATAGAAGCAAACAAAATGGAATTTCAGAGATGTAACCTAATCTAGCTCTCCTAACAAGGAATTCATTAAACGGCCTAACTGTTACTATATGTTAGTTCCAATAACCCAAGCTTTCCTTATTACGCAAATTGGTACTTTGGAGACTTTGTTTGAATTCGTGCACATCCATCAAAAACCCAACACAACTCTACCATGAATGTCCCCATTGCCGCTCGTAGACTTTTAGGCGTGATTAGAAGGTGGTGGGAGACAACCATCGAAGCACAGTTAACGTGAGGTTGGCAATTTTGATGCCTGCTGCTATTCTGCAATTTCTATATGCATTAATGAAAATTCAATGTTGAAAACTATTGTGATCTAATTAAGGTTTGGGATCCAACATGTTACCTGATCATTGGGTCCACAACTCTAAAATCTTGAACTGAATTGCGGAGGCTGCAACTACGCCCGGCGAGACTTTCCCACCACCAGAGGCCCACCCCATTGGAGGCTTATGTTATGTTAGTTTTTTGAACTAAAATTTTTGGAGCTATTAGCCAAAAGTGAGTGATGGGTAGCATGTGGATGGCCGGTCCATCACGTGATCAAGATAAGATAACGTTTATTTTTACTTCAAAAGCAGTGGGCCGAACTTCTGTTTCTGTGTCCGACAGATGGGGGGTGATAAGTTATCAATTCTTACATGTGTGTTATTAACTATTACTGCCTAAATTGACATCATCACGAGAACACAACCACTTTGCTGTCTGTGTAGTTAAAGAACACAGACATTTGCATATGACAAGAAAGGACTCCCCTGTTGAGAAGTCACCGCGTCTCATTCACATAGTAACTTACCGTAGCATTGAATAAAAGATAATATGACGCTCCGCTATGGTTTAACTGGATTTGTGTAAGTGGGATTTGAAAACACTCTCAAAAGTCAAAACCTTCTCCTGCTGATTTAGTAAAATATAATTGGACGGGAAATGGATAACAGGTAGAGGACAAAAGGAACTAGAAAATATATGCCCAACTCTTACAAGTGGATTTTGGACAACAAATTCGTCTTAAACGATGTCATTGGAAACTATGGCAGATGTTTTATGCTTCATTAGTTGCCTGAACTACTTCGGAACTTTTGAGAAACCATAATGCAAAACTATATTAAGAAGAAAAAAAAAAGGAAAGAGTAAATTACAGTTTAATTGTTCAATCAGTTGCCAATTATGTCGGAGAAATCCTAAAGCCCGAGGTGATCATAACTGATCGGACGCCACCAACCTTTACCTAATTTGTTATCAGCTTGGACTAACTTCACTTGTAGGGTTTAGGTTGGAGCTAGGGAACATCAACTCTTAAAATAAACGAAAACATGGATATCAAAAAACTTTGAAACGAAATTGTGGTCAAACAAGAGTGTGCTTATTTATCATGAATATAAGGAAAAATAAAAATTAATCTAATTTCAATTTCTCGCTATATTCATTATAAATTTTATTACCATTTTTATGTTAATCAAGCACACCCTTATTTGACCACATTCTTATTATATTAAGAGGTATGGAATATTGCTTCAAAAGTAGATGAAAACTTTGTTAGTCTAATCATAATATATTACTATCCATATTAACCCATGTTACAGTTATTTTTTCAGTTCATAGCGAATTTGGAATATATAGAGAGTCCTTGTCCCGATTCAAAAGTAACCAGAGAATGGAGCCTCTGAAAATTAAAAGAACGTAAATTGAATGGATATCCGTGTCTGGTACAAATCATGACAGATCATGTTCCAGGATGGTCTCTGCAGGTTCTAAACACCAAAATTCGCTGTCCCAGAAGGTATCTTCCTCCATTACAATGTCTGTTCACGATGAGAAGCCAAGCCTCTCTCAAATTCAACAGCTTTCCCTCCCACCGGTTTTATCATAATCACAGTAAACAAGTTTTAACTGAAACCGGACCTTAAAGTGGTGTAAATCAGCATCAATATCAATATGAAGTTGGTTTTGGACTCACCACTCAGCAAGACCCACACTGTTTAGCAGCAGCGGGGGTCTACTCTTGGTCTTGTTGAATGCGTATACCTAACGCCACATGCAACATTATTTCCCATGCTTAGTGGTCACTACTCACGGGGCAGTAGTAGAGACACAAGTACCTCTCCCCACTTCAATCTTCATAATGTTTTTGCTTCCAACGGCCACCAATAGAAAGTTGGTGCGTTTCAAATAACATCAGAAAGAAGTAAAAGGTACTTCTATAATTAAGTGAAATATAGGAAATTAAAAAAACATATTAAATAGCATCAAATTAAAAGTCTCTCCTAATCAGTTACATTATCTAGCCAACCTACCTGCTCACCCACCACCACCAAGAATTGTACACAGTACACTAGAAAAACCGGACTAAACCGAACAGGGTTCACCCGGTTCTATATCTCCTATACTCTCCTTCTTGTTTGTTTCCTTCTTCTAACATTGACCATATTCTATCAAAAACCGGACAATGCCAGAGGGGGAAAACCCGGCTCAACTTGGCCGGAAATCTCTTTCTTCTTACGCATCTCTAGTACTTTTCGGTGGTGATTAGAATGCACTTCACTCGAAAAAGTCGGGCTACAGGCAGGTCTGTATTCAGGTAGGAGCCGACCCGACTTGTACCGGACACCACAAGCGTTGCAAAGCGTCTTGGCTCCTAAAGGACCAGTTCTCCACTGTGGCGTCTTTTGGACGCCGCAATGGCTGCAGCGCCGTGGCTGTTGTTGTGCTCCGCAGCCGGCGGTAGCGGCTTCAAATGCCGGTTTTTTCTTATACTTCTTTTCCGGAGGTTTCTCTAAGCAAACCGGCTCAGCCGGTTCAAGTTTCGAACCGGGATTGACGCAGATGAGCCAAGGGCTTGAAGTGCTCGAAGAAGACGACGAAGTGGTGGAGCTTGACGATGAGTCCGTCGTTAAAGACGGCGACCCAGAAGACCAAACCCTTACGCCGGTTCTTGCACGTTTGCTTCTGGCCTTCGCCGGAAACGGAGTCTTAAAGCACGGCTCTGTTAAAAGCTTTGCGGACTCCGGGTTGTCTTCAGTCTTTGCTTTCGCTAACAAAATTCCCGCAGGAAATGGGGTTGAATATTCCGAGTTGGAGTCTTCTACAAAATTAGAGAGCCATTCAAGACTGGCCAAATCATCCGCCTGTAAAAATGGCCCCTTTTGGTCAAAAATTTATCTTGCAATTAACAAGCACAATTACCACAACGAAAAGAACAAAATGACGGTTCTTTTAGAAGGAAACCGTACAGGGACACCGAGTTCACTAGCTGGAACGGGCAGAGACTCCTCTTTCGCAGAGAAGTTGGTGCTATGGTCGCCATTTTTCTCGTTCCGAGGTGATTCTTGTTTATGAGAAACAGAAACGGGAAACGCTTTCTCTTCTTCTTCTTCTTCTTCAGTGAAACCTTCCTCGTTCGAAAAGTCCAAGAGCTCGTCGACGAAAAAGTCATCACAACTGGCGCCGTTGTGCACATTCACGGCCCACAAATCCTCGAGAAACGCTTGTGGGCTGGATTTCATGGTCAACTCCGTCCTAATACTGGTCTTCAAAGCAGCTTCAACGCATTCCATTTCACCCTGAACCTAAAAAAAGAACAAAACCCGTAAACTAAAAGCAAAAAAGTTGAAAATTTTGGCAACAAAAACCGAGTCTTTTCATTCTAAATTGCGCGACCCCTTACGGGACAGAAGTTCATACCTGAAAAGGAGACGATAAGAGAGTCAGAGGAGATGAGGTTATGGAGGGGAACTGGCGAAAAAGGGGAAGGTGGTGAGTTCGGTAAAGCATTGAATGAGAAATGAAAGTGTGCTATACTAGAAATGATTTTCTTTTACTTTTCTCTTTCTTGGAGATTACAGCATACAGTCTCTCTACGGCTGTATGTATGTATGTATGTACTATGTATCTCTTTCTCTTGTATATTTATTCTATACGTTTTTGGAGTTTATAACATAACCTGTTCTGTTCATAAATATGCAAAATTTCTATTTTCTAGTTTGAGCTTCCGAAGACTTTATCTTCCCCACCCTTTTGACTTTTAACCATTGAAAAAAAAAAAGATGACTTTAGAGTGCTGCATAACAAATGGAAAGACCAGGAGGTACCACCCCATCATCGTAGATTCTTAAATTTGTTTAATTTCGAATAATGTTTTAAATGTTCAGTTTCCATTTATCTTCGGTCTCTTTAAAACTTATTCTCAAAGTGGTGTGTCCTTTTACAGAGAGACGTTCAGTGTTGTCCGGCCTATCAAAGTCCTAGATCGTGAACACCACTACATTTTGTGTTCTGTAACTTTTATCTTCCTGAATTTTGAATTTGTTCAGCTTTTACTTTTGCAATTTTTGGTAAGAAACTTTTGGCTCTGACCTTCCAAACCCTTGATATGGCTTCGAGTCTTTGACTGCAACTCTTTTTAAAAATAAAAAATAAAAAATTAGATTGATAGATTAAAGATAAAATACAACTTAGGAGAATAAAAGTACTCTCCTTAGTCTCTTATTATAGAACGACAACGCATTACATAATAGGGCTATGAGAAAGTTTTCCAAATTAGTTTAATGCATGGGCAGTGTTTCCAAATTAGGGCTATGAGAACAAAGGTAATGCATGGGCATCTCAGCTTGCTTCCATTATCATGTTGACAATGCGACAAACCATTTCCTCAAGTATGACAGTATTTGTCCACGAGAATAATTAAACACCGTTTATACTTCATCTTTATAGAAAGATTTGGCTGGACGTCGATGCTAAGGTATAATTTCTTGTTTATAAAGGCCGTTTAATCTCCTATTGTTAGTATTTGAAATTTTTCTTTCTCTTCCTAGATGATTTCCTTATTGTAGTTTTTAACTGCACACAAAAATCTCCTGAAATATCAGGGATTTGATTTGCAGCTAATGAAAAATTACAACCCTTTGCTGTCAAATCTAGACTACTTTTTCAAGGAGAAACTATTTTCTGTTCTGCATTTTGAGATATGATATTCCTAATCCCTCGACTAGCCTCACCGTCACTGGAGTTTATCTTTGTTGTCTGTTCTTCATATTCCAACCTAACCTTAAAATTCTCATTTTGCTCAACAGTCGTTAATGGAGTTAACATGTTGGCCCAATCCATCTAATAATGCTCTAAATATTGCAAGGTGAAGTGATGTTCTTCATTTTTCAGACTATTGAGAGAGGTTTGCCTAGGTGCTATATTGAGCTTCCAACCTTCAATATATGGGGTTTCAATTGCTGAGTTATCCAGAATCTCATTTGCAACAATTTGTGCTCCCATAACCTCATCATTATTCACTGGGGAAGAATCATTCCCCAATAATTCATCCTGCCCATCCAGTTTGAAAAAATTTTCTTGTAGAAATCTATTTTTTGCGTTCGTGACCTATGAGGCTTTTAGGGATATGTCACCTTAATTTCAGATTTTTCAATCTCCTGTATTTCACTAATTGGTAAATGATCAAGTAATATAAGATTCTTTTTGACCTCCACATAAATTTTTGCGTACCCAATTCGCTCCATTCTAAACTTTAATACTTAATAGTCAGTCAATATTTTAATTTTACCTCTTTCCCGCTTATTGCATCTTAATTTAGTTTATTTAGCATGCAATTATGATATCTTATGAAAACTATTTTCAAAGTTTTCTTACAACACTAAAAACTGTCTTATTAATTGAGCTTTCTTATCATTATATCTCAAAAGTCAAAAGCTCAAATTACACAATTCGGCAATCCGTGATGAAATGGGGTCTAATGAAACGAGGATTAGGTATGATTTAGACCTAGCTAGCAACCCCTAAGTTTTTTATTGTGAGAAAACATGATTAATTTTATTTAATAACTTGTTAACAAACGAGTTCCAATGAGAAATATATCATATCAAATTATGAAACCACGAGAATTTGGTGTTGAGAAGACCGATTGAAATTGCTACACCCTCTTGTCTTGAAATACAAGATAATAACACCTTTCAAATTATGGCATGTTCTCTTGACAATCTTTTGCTTGAAAAGAATAAAACGGCCTTCTTTAACCCGATACCCAGGAAGGGAAATTGGGAAAGAAACCGTCCCAAAGTTGTTATCACCGAGTTTTTTTGATTAAGGAAAAAAGAGAAATACACCATCCACCCTTTTCCCTCTAGTAAGGGTTGAAAATGGAAGGCCAACAACTTGGACTAAGCGATTTATGCGAATATTACTAGTTGCAGTATGGAGTATGGACGCCATGTTAGGCTATTTACGGGCAGCCTTTTAGATTATTCTTTTTCTTGTTTGGAAAATTGTGAATTGGGATTTTCTATTATCAATCGATCTTAAAACCTTCCACTACTATCATCTTGTTAACTCAGTGGGTTTGAATTGAAGATCTAAACACGCAACATGTTGCAAAAACAAAGCGTATTACGTTAATGTCAAATTAAAATGTTAATATCAATGCGATTAATTATAACGTTTAAACATTTGCAAGCACATTTGATAAAGGGTCTGGCGAAATTGAAACACCGGACAAAAGCCAACATTAAAGCATCATTGGCAATAATTACCAAAGCTTGGGACAGGCAGGCATGCCTTCGAAGCAAAGAGAGAAAAAGTGAATGCCAAGACCAACGAGTTGAGGCCAGCTTTTGTCTCCGACCCTAAAGCACCCAAACGACATGACGTAACCCCAAAAAGAAGGTGAGATTTATTAATCAATTTCGTGACAATAGGTTGATCCACGCAGTTGCACTCGTCCTACGAGTGTATTTTTAGT
The DNA here is from genome assembly GCA_025629805.1 of Erythroxylum baracoense. Lineage (NCBI taxonomy): Eukaryota > Viridiplantae > Streptophyta > Magnoliopsida > Malpighiales > Erythroxylaceae > Erythroxylum > Erythroxylum baracoense. Next base: position 24,688,090 of record JAOTAY010000189.1, read on the forward strand.
GTACGAAAGGTAATACTCTCTTACGTGTTTATTATACACCCAAGACATTTTTTTAACAAGAATGAATTTTCAGCCGACAACATGTCGATCATCCATAATTAATCAATTATATATAACAAAAAACAAGGTTTCAAAATGATGGTTTTTGTGTCCTTTCGTTTATAAGTAAAGTCGGCGGTATCATTCACCCTAAAAAGAACATTATATGATATTCTCATATTCATACATACTTGAAGATACTTAAATACGTCGCTTTTTGACATAGATTAACGTTAAATACATTTATCTTGACAATTAATTATTTTCTATAGATGTTCATCAATTCCAATTTATCAATTAAATTATACTTCATAATTAATATCAAATATGAGTGAAGCATACTAATCATGTTTCAAGTCTTACTTAATGTAATTCGTTACAACTATGTTGCCTAGTAAACCGTTAGCAATTAATTTTAACAAAATATTAAATTAGTGTATAATCTCTTAATCAACAAGAAGTTGGTACTCACAAGCCACAACCAACTCCATCATTATATATCTCAAATGGGTTCTCAACAAAACACCCACGTAAGATAAAAAAAAAAACATTAATAGTATGCAGCTACTAATGAAAAAAAGTTCTCAAATGACCTTACATAATCAACAAACAAAGGGACAATGTCCTTATACTAAGACTCTGTATACATAAAAGGAAAAAAGATAGGAAGGCTAAGTACATAGTGGGTAGCCTGTAGAAGCAAAAAGCTGTACGAGATGCCAAGGACGGGCGGGTTTAGAAGTGGGCTAGAATCTCCTCTTCTTCGAAGTCCTTTGGTCACATACTGTGTTTTAACTGGACAAAACTCTGACAAGTGACAGGTCTGCCTGTTAAAGACTTTTCGTTTGTGTATTATTTTAACATTTTGAAACCCATGGATTTTGTGTCATTTCTTCGAGTGTCCCTCCCTGGGTGTGTGGGTGGGGACGTGGGTAGCAACGTGTTAATTTGACTTTTCCTAATTTGTCTGTTGGCTTGTTGGCTTTTTCTCATGTCTATCATAATCTAAATCGTTCATATTTCCTACTATATCAATATTACAACTATGCCATAACCAATTTAATAATAAATTGATGTATGTACGAACTTGCAATGTTCTTCAGTTTATCTTCTGCCTATGAATTGACTGTAAATTTATAGTGACGAAGACCTAAACAATTTCTTTTATTCATTTAAAGAGAATGAGAAATTGGAAATACATTATTCATTTATTTGATAAAAGAGATATTAGAGGTTTTAGCTAATTCTCACACCAGATCCTAAAGATCTAGTAATGGACATTAGAGACATTCAGTAATATAAATATAATAAGGGAGGAAACATTCATTAAGAAATAACCTGAATATATAGTCTAACTGGAGAGACCCCAAATATGGGCGATGTGACTAAAAGATAAGCTCAAATAATTAGTGTCTATCATAAATATATATCCTAAACTACTTTAGTAGTTATATGTGACTACTATAAAACTATGCTATATATTTTTAATATTAAAAATTTTCTATAATATCGATTTTTATTTAAAGTTTAAAAGATTCTCGAGACTAAATATTATTAGCAACATAAAAACCTTTTTTATAATTAAAATACAAATTAGTTCGCTTTTTAAAATGTCATTTTATATTAAACTATTCATGATTTTATAATGATATTCTAAGATAACAATTATTAACTTTTTTTTTTAAAGGAAAGACTGCATTAATCAATAATATCGTTCAACATGACAATTAGAAGATCAGAGGGAGCATTGCCTGCGCTAATACTACGGTCAGAGAGAAATGAGGTTGCTCTAGCAAGGTGATAAGCAGCCTTATTAGCAGATCGTTTAACAAAGACTAAAGAAACTGCAGAAAGAGTAGAAAGTAAAGCCTTGCAACTATTGATAAGTTGCCCAAAATAAGAGACCATTTGGACAACACTTCACATTGCTTGAACCACAACAAGGCTATTTGTTTCCACCATAACATGTGTCCAATTCCTTCTCTTTATCCAACTAAAGACCTCCTTTAAACCAATCGCCTTGGGCATCTCCGGTGTATGCCTCCCAAGCCTACAAGAAGCAATTGCCTGAATGAGAGTACCACCATGGTCCTTAGCGATGCCAGCAAAACTGAAGCCAATCTCATCAAACAAAGTAGCATCGACATTAGTTTTGAACAAATTTTCAGCCAGTGTAGTTCAATGCTCTAACCCATCATTCACACCAAGATGAGCCATAGACAAGAAACTGTCAGTACTATGAGCACTAACCCATTGATCCAGAGAAATAAACGCCAAAGCCGTCACTGCACTAGACGAAAGAGACTTGTTCTGCCAAACCTTCTCATTCCGAACCTTCCAAATTGCCCAATAAAACATGATGAGCTGGGGTCTGTTCTCCAGACCCACTTCTTAAAAGCTGTAAGCAACCAGCTCATAAACGACCCCTCACCATCGACAGGGACCACCATACCAGCTCGTCTCCAACAACTGACTGCAAAAGGGCACGAAACCAAGCAATGTATAATAGTTTCCAGTCCCAAATCACAACAAGGACACACAGTATCGATATCAACATGCTTAAGACGAGTTGAAATTTTGTAGGAAAAGTACCTGTTGCCGCACGCTAGGCCATGTTCTTCACTTTTGGTGGAACTTGGAGCTTCCAAAAAGCACGCCAAAAACTAACATTCTCCCCCACCCCATTATGATTGCTAGCATCTTGAAGTGCTTTGTAAGCACTCTTGACTATATAGTTCTCAGTTCTATCCTTACCCCAAAAAACCATATCATCACTCAAGTTACTACCAATCGGTATAGATAAGATAAGAGCAGCATCTGATTCTTCAAACAAATCCCGCACAACCTCCTTATCCCACCACCCCCTACCTTAAACAAAGTGTCTACTTTAGTAGACACAAGTGCAGGATGTCTCGACACTACATACAAGTTCCCCTCCTCTGGAAGCCAAGGATCACCAATGATATTCACTTGTTTCCCATTACCAATTTTCCACCTCCCCCGCTGTACGAACTAGACTTTGGGTCTCAAAAATACTCCGCCAAACAAAACTTGGGTTAGCTCCCAACTGAGCATCAAGAAAGTTACCGTGAGGGAAATACCGTGCTTTGAAAACCTTTGTCACCAAAAAGTCATATCGAGCAAACAACTGCCATCCCTGCTTGCCAAACATAGCCAAATTAAAATCTCGAAGGTTGCGAAAACTCAAACGGCCTCTCACCCTAGGTCTCGACATCCTCTCCCAACTCATCCAATGAATACCACGTCGATTAGAGGAATGATGTTGCCACCAGAAACGACTCATCATTCTTTCCATATCTTACACATTTCCAAAGGAAGCAAGAAAATAGACATGGCATAAGATGGTAAAGCCTGCACTACCGATTTGACTAAGACCTCCTTTCCGGCACAAGATAAAAAATTTCTCATTTCACTCTTGAATTCTTTTCTACATCTTGTCCTTAAGGAAACCCCAAGATGATTGATTTATTCCTGCCAATGGTATTCGGCAGGCCCAAATACAAACTAAGATTATCTGCTTCACCAATCTCCAAGACCGAACAAACTAACTGTCTCATCCCCAGAGTTGTGTTCTTGCTAAAGAAAACAAAAGACTTCCCAAAGTTTATCTTCTGACCTAAAGTAAACTCAAAACAACGAAGCAGGATAGCTTCCACTTCAGTTGCTCGACAAAACAGATAATTATCATCCGCAAAGAGCATATGAGACACAAACGGTGCTCCTCTAGCAACTTGGCACCCTCGCAACCAACCTCTACTCTCATACTTACGGATCAACGTTGAAAATCCTTTAGCACAGAGAATAAACAAATACAGAGATAGGGGATCTCCTTGTCTAATACCCTTAGAGGGAGTTATAGACATCTCTTTCCCCCCATGGACCACCGTATACTGCACTGAACACACACAAGCTAGCACCAACTCTAACCAACGCTCCGCAAAGCCCATACTACGTAACACTGCACGCAAGAAAGACCACTCTACACGGTCGTAAGCCTTGCTTATATCAAGCTTAATGGCCATAAGCCCTTCCTTCCCATTCCTCTTCCGCTTTAGATGGTGCATAATCTCGTGAGCGACCATAATATTGTCTGAAATAAGGCGACCTGGAATGAAAGCACTCTGAGTATCCGCAACCACTTGTCCCAGCACTCTCTTCAATCTATTCGCCAAAACCTTTGAAACAACTTTGTACAAGATATTACAAAGAGATATAGGCCTGAGAGCACCCATACTCCTCGGGCTCTTCTTCTTTGGAATCAAAACAAGATAAGTGTCATTAAGCCCCGTAGGAAACCGACAAGTAACAAAGACAGTCTGCACCAACTCCATTACATCGTTGCCAACAACATCCCAAAACTTCTTATAGAAGGCAGGAGTCATCCCATCAGGCCTCGAAGACTTACCAAGATGCATCTGAAACACCGCCTCTCTCACCTCAGCCTCCCCCACTGGTGCTAGCAATTCAGAGTTCTGCTCCTGTGTGATTGAAGAAACAATATAGTCCGTGACCTCATTAACCTTTGTAGCCGTGGAAGTAAACAACTCAGAGAAATACCTAAGAACCACACTCTTCAAACCAGTGTCCCAAGTGACCCAATTCCTCGCATCATCCTGTAGATTGTGAATAAAATTATTTCGCCGCCTGGTACTCACAGAAGCATGAAAATATTTACTGTTTAGGTCCCCAGCTTGAAGCCAAAGCTGTTTAGATCTCTAGCGTCAAAAAACCTCCCTTTGAGTAAGGATCTCAAACAGTTTACGCTCCTCTAACTTATACTGCGACACAAAAAAATCATCCCTTCAATGCTTCAATTGCTTAATAATGTTGTTAGATCTTGCTATTCGCCTCTTAAAATTACCAGTAAAATCCTTTCCCCATTCGCTTAACCTCACAGCACAAAACTGAATTTTACTTTAGACATGCTGACCACCACAACAACCCCCAGCTATCGTGCACAATTTGCAAGCAAAGAGGCTCATGAATCTAAGCATTTTCAAACTTGAATTTCCTCGCCCCAATATTATGGTGCCGTACATGAGGGTCAAGTAAAATAAGACAATGATCAGAAGTAGAAAATTTCAAATTAAATAGTTTCGCCAAAAGAAAAAGATTAAGCCACACCTGAAAAGCAAGAGCTCTATCCAATCTAACCTCAATCCAATTGGGAGTACCCCCGACTCTTTTCCCACTTAAAAGGATACAGGTCCAACTCCAAATCCAAAAGAGAACAATCGGCCAAGGCTTCTTGAAAACTATCTATCAACCATTGAGGATAGGGCGCTCCACCTCTTTTATCTGCTTGGCTGTACACATTATTCACATCACCCATCAAAACCCATGGCAAAGAACACATACCAGCCAAACGATGCAGCAAGGCCCACGTCTGTCTTCTCAAATTTCTATCAGGCTCGCCATACAAGCCAGTAAAATGATAGTGCTCTGCCCCCTCCGAATGAATACAAACATCAATATACGACCCTGAGTAACTCAACAACTCAACCTTCTCCTGCCACTACCACAAAAGAGCAATACTACCACTTCACCCTTCTAGTCAACAGAAACCAGGCCCTCAAAGCCCAACCTACGCTTAACTTTTTCCAATATGTCACGCTTACAAAGAGTTTCATACAAGAAAATGAATCTAGGCTTCTTTTGGATCACAAGATCCTTAAGGAATTGAAAAGTCCATGGGTTCCCAAGCCCATGGCAATTCCGGTTTAGAATACTCATAATTGAGGGCAGACCTCGACTCCAAGTTTCTCCAAATTAAAGTTATTGGAAAGCTCACTTGTCTCAAGGGTCATGTCCACATCAGTGTCTAATTCCCCCTCTTCCCCTGTGCGACGCCGTTTAAGGTCCACCATAACAAGAGCCCTACTTCCTTCTCCACTCAAGCTACACTCTTGTTGACCCGTTTCTAGCTCCCCCACACTACCCAAAATAAGACATTGACTTCCCATACTAAGGCCCCCATGCAATGCACGATCTCCCTTTTCGATTACAGTAATGTCCTTATGCATCTCATTTGCCCCCGAATTACCATCCACTATACTGTCGGTCGTCACACCACCCAATACGCCGCTTGGGCGAAGCCATTTGGACCCAACCATAGGGAACTTTCGTCTCAAAGGAGCTCGAAGCCATATTCCATATGGTCGAGTGATGCTCTCCAATGGAGTATCAAATAAACGAGGACAAAACTTATCAAAATGCCCAAGAAATTCGTAAATAAAACAAAAGGTTATGAGACGTTCATATTTAAAAGTCCCAAAACTCCGTCCCACCCTTTCGGATTTTCATCTTTCTCTTCAACGGAATATCAACATCAATTATAACTCGAACTCGAAAGTAATCCTGCCAGACACCAGTAAAATTGTTATTATCCATCTCCACAACAGTCCCAACATAGTTGCCTACATCCCAAACTACTCGTTCTGTTTTGGATCTGGACGGAAGATCATGTAATTGCACCCAAAAATCCAGTTTGTTCAGCCGCAGGCCCCTCGGATAATCACCTGCTTGAACACGCGTAAAAACTAATTGCATCTGATTATAGCTCCATGGACTGCCCTCAATCACCCTTGTAATATCCACCTCGTGATAAAATTGAAACAAGAAAAGATTAGATTCCAACTCTTTTACATACATACCCTTTCCTGGTCGCCACAAAGATGCAATCATCTGTTCCATATGTTGAACCTCAATATTCCTATCAGCCAGGAACTGCCCCACTAAACACCAGCGAGAGTCAATACTGTTCTCCTCCAATGCCTCAACATCACCCTCACACACCAAGCCACCCACCTCCTCCTCCTCCAGGGTGATATTGGCATATTGCTGTTCCAACTCAAGTACCCCTCGGCTACTAGAAGCCATGACAAACACGTACCAAAAAGGATAAACGCCACACAAACGAAACACACAGAAACAAATCTCACGAGGAGAGACACGCAAACAATCTCATAGAGAGAGAGACTCTAGTAGTGGGTTTGCATTCTAATGCAACTACTTAATCGCAGACCCCCCATGTGTTGGGGACCCAATTGAGAAATTAGCCCCACGCATTGTTGGATCAAAATCCAATGGCAAAACACACCCAGTAATCAAATCAACGACATCGAAACTAGAAACTAAGAACCCATTTCGTAAGGTCCCAATTTTCAGAAATCACGTCCCTAATTAGCCACTTCCAACAAAACCTCAAGACACCAAAGATCCACAGAGCCAAACAACACAGATTCTCACCGAATAAAACTGTTGATTTTGGTCACATGAACAGCCTCAGAAAACCTTCATCATCTATCTTTCATTTTTTTGGCAATGAATAGGGAATGACGGGGCTACATATGCCGATGGAGAAGGCCATGGCCAAAACGGGTTGCGAGAGCAGAGCGAGGAACGAGAGCAAAACTACGCTTCTGCGAGAGATGCCGATAAGACAGAGACAAACTAGGGAGATTTTAGAGTTTTGTTCTCTCTCTTCCCGCATTCCTCGGCTCCTATGGAACTTCCTGCACCTCTTTTTAATTCTCTAGAATTAGAATTCGAGTGAAAATAGTTTTCTGATTTGATGTTCATATAGTCTCAAAGGATTATCACAAAATATAAGTTGACAATATGACTTCTATTATCCTTACTAGTCAAAAATACAAATTTGATGAGATATGACCTTTTTTATTAGAGCATATTTCTTTCCTAAAATACTATAAAGATGAAAGTCAAATATACCTAATGACTAACTCGATTTCTCTTATTTACTCATTTAATCTACCCTTCCGAACTCATATTTGGTTATCCTAAGACAAATTGGACCCATATATCATATATTTAGGTTATGTCATTCCTAATAATCTCGTGCACTACTCTACATTAACATTAGTGTTTTAAGTCTTAACCTATTATTTATCGCCTAGATAAATTGCTCTTAACTTGATTTATCTCCATTCTTATAAAATAATGGAGGTGATTATTTGTGTAGGAAGGTATCTTATATCAATTTGACATACTTTTTGTAGATACGAACATTTAACACTAATTCTAGCATTTATATCATATCTTTAGATTATGTCATGACTAATAATCCCTTACACCTTTTAATATATTTCACATTAATATTAGTGTTTTAAGTTTTGACCTCTCATTTATCACCTATATAAATTTCTTTTGACTTGTTTTTATCTCCATTCTTATAAAATAATGGAGGCAATTATTTGTGTAGAAAGGTATCTCATATTGATTTGATTTCTTGTATACAGAACCGAACATTTAACACTACTTCTATCATTTATTTTAGAATTGAAGAACTCAATTCAAAATCAAACATTCTCATATTTCTCGAACTAAATTTTCATTTAAAATTCATTCGAGAAATTTTTAAAATTCTCAATTAAACATATTTTGCATCAAATACTCAATGACAAAACAAACTATTATCATTAATAACATGTTTTATGAATAGTCACTAGACATATTTGTTTCTCTTTGTGCTACTATATACTTGACATAATTATACTTGAAATATATGTGTATGGTTTGATATTGATATTTAAACTGCATATTATTGCCTTTCATTATACATATCCATACACATCATAATGTGTATGAGACTATTGATTACAATAGAATGAAGAACCATCTTTAAGTCTCATTATTCTTACGAAATCTGTGAATACTACATATTGCTCACGTTTAAACTTTTTTACAAGTTAAATTAGATTAACTACCAAAAGTGTGGACACTGGGTTAAGCAAAAATGGCCACGCTTGACATTCTTTACATTCCACTCATGCTTTCACTATAATCAGATGCAATTAGGGAAATTCCTTTGCACTTTAGTGCTCATGGCCCCAAAGTCTTTTTTAGGTTAAGGATTATTGCATTTGGTGTCTTTGTAGTTGATCTCGAGCTAGATCGCGGGGTATCGCCATCTACTGCTACTTCTTTGCCTTTAGTCACTATTTGGATTCGTTTATGGTTCATTCGCAGTTAGAGGGCATAGGGGTTAAGGTTGTTTCTTCTGTTGTATATTAATTGTTCTTGACTCTATTGAAGAATCTCTTATGCTAATCTTTCTCTAGTATTTTCTATTTTTCTAAAACAACTATTGTTACTTTTTGACCATATCTTGTACGCATGAGCTTAAGTTTAGTACAATTACCTCTCTTTCTTCTTTTTGAGTTTTTATGTCGTTTAGGAGCCATCAGATTAGCTGCGGTAATTTATAGGTCTTCTATTACATAGTGATTTCTTTGGATATTTTTCCAAATCCATTTTGAAAAGTTACATTAAAAATATATGGGGGATGGATTCCATCTTTGCTTTATAAACCTCGCACTTATGCTGAATATTTAGGAATCTAATTTTGTCTTTGGTGCTTAACTGCTTCTTCATTACTAGTTATAAAAAGATAACTATCTTAGGCAGTAGGGAAATATTCCAGATAATTGTATTCCGTCTTACTTTTCCCCTCTATCTCTAAGCAATTTTCTGCATGAGTGCTTAGTAAATTTTTAGGTTGAATTTCCTAGCCATACATAGTTGTCTTCCTCTCCCTCTTCTGAGGTTTAGTTGGGTAATAAATTGGATAACTCCTGTCGATAATTGTTCTAATGACCACTTTCAATCCACATGTCAACTTTAACTTCTGTGGGGATTGTTGAAAATGACTGATTTTTGAGATTTGAATTGATGATGGGGCTCTTATTTGCCAATTGTCAAAGTACAAGGAGGCCTCTTTCCCATTACCTATTTTGCAGTTAATGTGTTTGCCTAAGGTTTTTCTGACTTTTATAAGTTGTGCCATAAACCATGAGTTGCTGTGTGGCTTTCCCATCTCCCATGTAGTCTTGCCCTTGAGTACATATGTGTTAGTCCATGTTGCCCATAAGGACTCCCTTTCTTCAAGTAATTTCAAAAATCTTTTGGCTATGTGAACTTTATTGGTGACATTGATAATATTGATCCTTAAGCCACTTCCGTCCTTTAGCCTAAACACTTCTATCCATTTAACCTTAGCCTGTGCCTTCCTTTCCTTCCTCCCTCCCCATAGGAAATCCCTTATTATTCTTTCTATTGACTTTGTAATTCCTTTTAAGAAGATAATATGTATTGACCAATATGCAAACAACAAGATTATAACTACTTTTGACCAGAATTATCCTCCCAAATAAGGATAAGTCTTCATGTATCCAATGGTTAAGGCTTCTTTGTGTATTCTCCACTAGTGGGATGCAATCTTTATGTAATAACTTCCTAATGGATACAGGTAGCCTAAGATAGGTAATGGGAGGTTACTTAACTTAAAATCCTGAGATCCTTGCTAACCATCTATCTTCCTCCATTGCACTTTTGGAGAGGATAAATTAGCTTTTTTTGTGATTTACCATCAATCTAGAGAGATGCTTGAAGATTTTAAGAGTTGTGGAGATTGTACAAATGGATCTATCATTTGCCTTGCAAAAGTTACTCTAAAAGAATTAATTGATCTCATATTGTTACCTGTTACTAACTTTAGCGTAACTTTTGTAGAGATTTACAATTCACAGGTTCTAATTTTTCAATTGCAACTCCTTATTGGAAATTTTTAATCTACTTCAAAAGCAACCTCAAGTGTTTTCAATTTCATAGTGAAAACCCTTATTAATAATAAAAGTTTATTTTTGATTTGTTATAATATCCCGCCATATAATTATATATATTTCTTTCCATGTAATTTTCGTTATGTATTATTTCCATTTAATTTGATCTCCTCATTCTATGTAATAGCTAGCATATATTTAGGAATAACCTTCCATTTTAGGTCCTTGATTTTACTTATTATATCTTGTATGTATACAGATGTTGGATATTTTTCCTAACTATAAACTTCCTTATGATATCAGAGCACTAATATTAATAAAATGTTATATTTCTTTGTCTTTTTTCTTTATGATAATAATGTCAGGAGCTCTAGAAAATACAATTACATGGGGAGGAATTAATGAAGACTCTCCTTATACCTTGTACCCTTCAAACCGTTCAAGTATAAGATATATCTCTTTATACCTTACATTGATCAACATTAATTCCTAATTAATGTTGATCAATGTAAACTTCATCTTGAATAAATCCACTTAAAAAAGTACTTTTAAAAACCATTTGGATTAATTTGAAGTTCATGTAGGATGAAAATATAACTAAGAGCACAATAGCTTCTTTCCTAGCCATTATGGAAAAAAATTTCTCGAAGTTTATGCCCTTCTCTTAATTGCACATTTTCTCTACTAATTCAGCTTTATTTTTGGCAATGGTACCTGATTCATTTAATTTTATTTTAAAAAAACCACTTGCTACTTATGATTTGGTGATATCTAGGTTTAGATACTGAAGTCCACAACTTAGTTCTCTCAAATTGGTTCAAGTCCTCATTTATAGCAAGAACTTGAATTTCATCATTAAGAGATTCTAATATAATTTTAGGTTTAATTTGAAAAATGAAAGCAAGATGAGATAAGTCTTTAAAATGTGATATAGTGATTATCCTTGTTGAAAATCAACTAGAATTTGATCTAAAGGATTGTTTTTCTTAAATTTCCAATCTTTCAGGAGCTCCTTATCTTTCTTGTCTCCTTCACTTAGTTCAATAATGTGCTCATGTGAGGTAAGGTATGTTAATGATCACTCTTATTTTCTTTAATAATTCCTTGGTTATACCTACATCTTCATCTTTAAGATCTTTCTTAGATACAATAGGGTTAGATTTATCAAAGATAGCATGCATAGACTCTTCAATAATAAAACTCTTCCTATTAAACACCTTATATGCTTTACTATTTAAGAAACAACCAATAAAAATTCCCTTATCCACTTTAAAATCAAACTATCCTAATTTATTTTTGGCATTTAAAATGTAGCATTTACACCCAAAAACTCTTAAGTAACTAATTTTTTGACTTCTTTAAGGCCAAAGCTTATAAGGAATTTTATCTAAATTCGATCCTATGTAGACTCTATTTAAAATGTGACAGGCAGTAGCCACTACTTCTGCCTAAAACTACTTAGAGAGATCATACTCATTTATCGTGTTCTTAGCCATTTCTTACAAAATCTTAGATTTTCTCTTAATAACTCCATTTTGTTATGGGTTCCTTATAGTAGAAAGTTATGAAAGATAACGTTATCTTTAATAAAGGTTTCAAACCTTTCATTCTCAAACTTCATACGATGGTCACTCCTAATAGATGAAATAAAGAGCTCCTTTTTATTTTGAACTCTCTTTACAAATTTTACAAGGTTCCCAAAACATTCAACTTAATTAGCTAAGAATATGTCCAAAGTAATTCTTTTAAATTCATTAATTATGAAAAAAGCATAAAGTTTTCCATCTAAACTAATAAATACAGTTGGTTGAAATAAATCCACGTGAAGTAATTATAGAAGTCCAGTGGAAGTTACCAACTTTTTTCTTTTGAATGAACTCTTGATTTGTTTTCCCATTTTGCATGTTCCACAAATCTTTTCTTTCTCAAAGTTGACTTTGGAAGTTTATTAACAATTTGTTTAGAGTTGAGCTTGGAGATGTAGTCTATGCTTGCATATCTAAGTCTTCTATGCTAACTCCATGAATCTTCACTGATAAATATTAGGCACTTCATATTTTGGTTAGAGAAATCTCTAAGATCAATTGTGTATATATATTTTTCTCTTTTTCTAAAAAATGCAAAGTTATTGTCAGCTATCTATATATAATGCATGATCTTCTTTTAACACATCCTTTGTAGCCTTCTGTCATATAATTGGTTCACACTCAACAAGTTATGCTTCAATCCATCAACTAAAAGTACATTATCAATAATATTGTGATCTTTCTTATTAATTTTGTAATGCCAATTAGCTTACCCATGTCTTTGTCTTCAAATGTGATAAATCCATCATCTTTGTCTATAAGAGTTGAAAATTAGGATGCAACCTAGGTTATATGTTTTGAGCATCCATTATCCATATACTATTTGCTCCTCTTTTCTTAGAGAAACAACCTAATTAATGTGTTTTAGGTACCTAATTGAGCTTGGGCCTTTGGTTGTTGGTTTCCTTCTTCTTTTCAACCCACTTCTTTAAGGGTTTACTCATTGATCTTTTCTTAAATAAAATTTGTCATTATGTCTATATTTACCATAAAAGTAACATACCATGTTATATGAGTAACATGGGTTAGGGGTATGATGATGAACCTTATGGTTTTGGTGCATGAGTGCATACCTTTTTCTTTTATATATATACGAGTGATGAGGACTTTTACTTTAGATAAATTAAAAGAACTAGTATAATTATATAGATGAGGCATTCCTGTTTCATTGTATAGATGCTTATGAGGAGTGTACGCATATGTCATGATATTATGCTTAATATATGACCTACTGGAGTATAAGTGACATTACATGCTATCATATATTTTTGTAAAGAAGCTGTGCCTATTCTTTTGTAGCTCTTGGTTAAAAGATGATGAATATATTCCTGAATATGCCATTATAATCTTTCATATAATATGTTGCTTGAAATGCTAGTCTTATAGACCCTCTCTGATATCACTTGTTAGTCTCAAGTGGCACCTAAAAGGGTAGGTGAATTGAGTGTTTATAAATTTTTAACAAAAAGTTACTAACTTAATATGAAAAAGATCACATCTTATAAAGGATGCAAATATAAAAGCAAAATACTGAATTTTAACAAAGATCTTAAGTAATAAAGTAAAATAGTAAGGGAAGAGAGATGTAAACTTGTTTATAATAGTTCAACAAACAATATTTTCCTACATACTTCTAATAATCTTTTTAGATTCTCATTATTATTTCTTCTTTCAAAGCAAAGAATAACCTTAGTACAATATTTATTTGGAACATGGGGACCTTTATACAATCTTTTTTCAATGTAAAGAGCTCCCTTAAGGCCATTTAAAACACTTCCAAACACAATCATCAAGAAACCTAATGGAAGCTTGCAATTGAAAGTAGATTACTTTATCACTTTGATAATATCGAAAAGGCTCTTTCATTCAAAATGAAACAATGAATGGCCAAATGATTAAAACACTTAAAAATGTGTAAAAGGCACTCAAATACTTTTTGAAGCTAGAACCAATGAGAAAATACATATTTCTATGGTTTTAAGATCTATACTAGCCGTTAAAGCAAAGAACTAGTTATTATAATGACTATTTGTCAAACATTGATCGACCAGTATAGCATATTGTGAACCATTATGCATTGATTGCATAGATTCAATAGTTGCTGGGAATTTGTCGACTAATTGGTATATTATTGGACAACTAATATGGCTCATTGGTCAATCAATACATCAACTAATTTTACTACAAACTCTTAGAACTTCAAATTTATTAACTTTAACTTATTGATTGATCAGTAATATATATAGGTAGACTAATCTCCCCAAAAGCATGGTTTTAACAAATTTAAATCCTCAAATTCAATTTATCTTGTAACATCCCGTTTCCAGAGAACGGGTCGGACCAAAGAAACGGGTCCAGGTGTGGTAAATTACCACATCTCATGC
>JAOTAY010000189.1:24725714-24746970 GCA_025629805.1 Erythroxylum baracoense
TTTTCCTCATTCATGTAGTACTATTGTATTAGGTTTTGATGATGTACATATGGAAATTGTTGAAAGTCACAATGTAGGCAATCAGGTTTTTACGAAATGAAATAAGGAAAAAGTTGGTTTTAAAATATTTTGGTTTTCTTATGATGCTTTATAAGTGAATTATGGTACCATACCATATGAAGTGAATGTAGCAAGTGAACGTAGAGTGCCCTTATCCTAGGTTATGTGCCGGAATGACCTCCGCGCGTCCCGGTGTATACCCTTCGATAAGGGGGTGCTACACATAGGGTGGTGATTGGGTACAGCTTGAGGTATTCAAAGGTAATTGAGTAGCCAATAGAGGATTCACCACTTTTATGACAGTAAAAGATGATACCCACGGCCTTTTGTTGGGGTCATTACTTGGAAACCTTTGGCTGGAGTACATGTGTCATGAAGAATGTCTTAATTGACATATAGAGTAATGAGTCCCAAGACGAGAACATGTATCACTTGGGCTAGATTTGACGTAGTTAGTCTAGTGAGAGTTGACTCTTTACCCGTACTCATAACCAAGTGGGGTATTGAATGGTGAAAGGATGAATTGCACAGC
Organism: Erythroxylum baracoense; assembly: GCA_025629805.1. Lineage (NCBI taxonomy): Eukaryota > Viridiplantae > Streptophyta > Magnoliopsida > Malpighiales > Erythroxylaceae > Erythroxylum > Erythroxylum baracoense. The sequence goes on from JAOTAY010000189.1 coordinate 24,726,307, forward strand.
AATTGTCTATAGAAGGGTTCATGAGATGGCTCGTGACGAGCACGGGTTCGTTCGTTAAACCACTTATTTTTTAGTTAATTGGGGGTCATGATGTGTTACTAGATGCCACTCATGACTTGGTTAGATTAAGTGTTAATCCAAGTGGCCATCATAACTGAGAACCTAATGGGTCACACGCATAAGATTGACTCAGAGGATTCATAAAATGGTTTTGGATAGAGATCCATTATATGGAGATCAAGAGAACCAAATGGATCCGGATGAGATCGAGATATGTCCTGATAAGATCGCGACATCCATATTGCTAAAATAGGTCTCCAATGTTTTTTTCACATCCGGGATCCGGTAGGATCGATCCCAGTGTGATTGGACCACCTCAGCAGTTATATATAAGAGAAGTGTAATGTGGAAGATAAGAGAGGTTAAGCATTTATGGTTTTTAAAGGAGAAAAGACAAAAAATCAAAAGCAAAAAAGAAGAAGTTTGTGAGAATTGTTTAGGAAGCTACTTCAAGTTACTTAACTCTCCCATCTTTCTCATCTTCTTCCTCTCCATTTTGCTTTCACATTTTTGCTCTCCTTTTGCTTCTACATTCTTGCTCTCCATAGAAGAAAGAAGAGAGCTAGCACTATTGTTTTTGTTTTAGCCATTTCCAAATCAAAGAGTTTGAATCGGTTAGTTTCTCCGATTTCTGCATGAATACCGTTAGAGATGGTTTGTTTTGGTCGTTGTGGTTTGTGACAACCCAACGAGTTGAAGATTGAATAATAAACGAGACTACTCACAAGGTACATGGTTATTATATGAATGATTGATTTGTGTAAATGCCATGAATTCCTATATATATATATATATGTTATGAACATATATGTGAATTAGGAATTTTCAGAGGTTTAATGTTATTTCCTTGTATTGGCATATAGATCCTGGACTTGGGGAAAGTCCTGGAACAAATTTTTTTATTTTTCTGCACCGTGTATGTATTATGTATGCACCGGGATTTTCCTACATCCACCAGATTAGGCGATTTACAGATGTATTCGAATCTTAAACATTCACGCTTTTTTACTGTTTCAGTTTGTTTTGCAGCTTCTTCCAAGGGATTATTCGTCTTGCAAGTTTACCCAAAGGCAAGGGAAAAGCAATCTCGTTCATGTGTGTTCTTTGATCTCTAAAACTCTTTGCTTTCTTTTTAGATCACTGGCTCTGGCTCTAAATCTTTGCTAAAAATTCTGTTTTTTTTATGGGATGTTGTAGTATTTCATTCTCTTCCTCGTTGCCTTTCGGTCTGTACCTCTGGGAGATCATTTTTGACTTAGTTTTCTTATTGATCAAGGCTTTACATCCCCAAAGTAGACCACAAAACAAAAGCCTTTAAATCCCAAAAATAAATTTTCTTTTTTTCTTTTTGTCTAAAATTCATAACTTTGTTATCTGTCATATCGGTTCGTTGAGATTTTTTGGCTTCTGATGACTTTTTGGATCATTTAGATGTGTTTATTATCCTTCTCATGGTTCTTGAAAATTCTAAATCTATAAAAGTGTGGATTTCAATTTGCATGTGCTAGTATTGACTATTGTCCTTATTTTTTGAGACGGGTTAGACTTTGATCTCTATGAGTACTAGATGATTTAGGAACAACTTTGTGCATGGACTTCTTTTCTAATGGTGCTTACTTTCTACTTGTGTTTGTTTGTGTTTGGGTTCCAATTTCTTATTTTGCATTCATTGGTTGGCCACCCTAGCTATCTACGATCTATAGGGAGGCACTCAATGGTTGGATCCCACAATGAGCAGACTTATTTGAGAAAATTGATAAGGTTAGGTGCCATCTTCCAAATGTGTTTTGTGTTCTCCCAATGTGATGCTGTAGTAATTACAATGTGATGGTCGCTTTTGTGATTTTCAAATGCCATCATAAAGCTTAGTCTTAAATCCTTAATGTAGATATTTTAAAAATGATCCGTTATTACAGACAGTTATAATTTTAGTAAGTTTCATTCCTGTGGAAGGACATATGATGGGCAAAGGCATTTGAGATAAAAACGCCATGATGTGTATTCTAATTTTTCTGTTGCTTATTCAATGTTTTTTCTTCATAATTGCTGGCAGATTGGTCTCTAAGAGTTCTGGCCTTATGTACGAGAAACGTTTAATCCATAGACACATTTTAGTTTTTTCATCCCAACTATATTTACTAACTGTTTTCTTTTTTTTTGAATATCTACATATATTTGTTAATTGTTTGTAGGATTATGGAAAATGTCCAATAACTAGAGAACCACTTACCTTAGATGAAATTATTCCCCTTAAAACAGGACAAGTTACATTCATTTGTGGCTCAATTTTTTTATTTTTTTCTCAAGGTTTCATTTTCCCAATCTTATTTCTTCTTCCTCAGCCTCAAATGCCCTGTTCGTGTTGCTTTTTTTTTAACTTTTGTAGGTTATGAGACCGAAAACTGTACAGGCAATTAGCATCCTTGGGATGCTTGGGATGTTCCAAAATGTAGGCGTCTCTCATCTCCTACCTTTTTGGGTGCACTATTTTCTATTTGCATATACGCCAATATAGGGTTAGATTTTGTCATAGTCAAATTCTTGTTGGAGCTCAAAAGATGCCTTAATTAGTTATTACAAATCTGTTAAACGTTGTATTAATTGGCTTAGTCTTTTTTTTTTGTTATTATAGGAATGGGATGGACTATTTCTATCCAAATTTGCATTGGAACAACAATTGCATATTACAAGGCAAGAGCTAAGTCTTGCACTATACCAGGTAAAACTGTTACTTCTTTTTCCACCCCGTCATATTCCTACTAGACAACTTGATTAACGTTGCTTTTAGACTTTGAACGTGTAACCTCTTATCTATTTTAGAGCAATGCATTTACAATTTCGTATATGGTGTAAAAATGTTATGTTAACTGTTCTGTTATAACTGCTTTTGAAACAACCTTTTTGATCATAAATCATTTATGCCCTTATTGAAATGTGGTAAACCTCAACAACCTACCATCTACTAATTCAATAGTTTCTTAAGTTATTTTTGTTTCAATAATATGATTATTTGGACTTCATGTTGTGGAATATTGAGTCAAGGTTTACTATGCCCTTACGAGAGTTTGGCATACGAGTACTTTAGGTGTTCAACTTTATCAGAGCTAAAACTACTTTTTCAATAAGTTTTTGGAGCGTGGTTTTTGACTCTATTCGACGTTTTTATTTCTTCTAGTGGTTTCAGGACATCTAGGTGAAATTCAAGTTTGTAGTAGCCTGCATATTATTCTCGTGGCATTAAATTGACGAGACATTGGTATTTTTAGGAAATGGCCTTCAATATAGTGTTGTATTTTATTTTTCACACATGTTACTACTCAAATTTAGTATACCAATTAACAATATTGCCTTCTTCATGAAGAAATTGAGACACTTAAGTGTTGTTTTTTAGATGAAAAGAAAACCAAACTAGTTCTTGTGAATCTGAAAACTAAAAACTCTTTAAATTTTACATATATGACAAAGTTCCTTTGTCCTTCTCCTTTTCTGGTGTATAGTTTTCTTGTCCATTAAGCTTTTGTTTATAGTGATTGGAATAAGTTGTCTTCGTTGCATAATAAATTTTGATGTGACCAATTATTTTGCCATTCTTCTGATAATTTGCGTTCAACATATCAAATATGGAGTACCTAATTGTCTTTTACTTTTCTGATTATTATATTTGGAAAGTACTTAGTTGCACTTTAACTATATTTTTGCTTTCTAATTATGTTCTACTGAAGAACTCTTTTGTTTTAAGGATTAGACGATCTTGAATTTGCCTTCATTTTGTTGTTTCAAATTATTAAAGACTCCATCAACATCCCTTATATACGAGTTTTGGTTCTATCAATCACTAGTTTTGTCCATTTGATCGAAGACCTTGGAATTATTTTTCCCCTTTAATTTTCTGTTTTATGTACATTTGTTCTTTGTTCTAATAAATTCAAATTGGATTGGTAATATGGTATTACCAGTCTTATTTATTGACCCAACTATATGGACTGGTTTGATTGTATCTATAGTTGCAGCATGATGCTACTTACTGTGTAATTGCTAGACTAAAGAAGGAAAGGGATGAGGCAAGATCATTACTTGCACAGACTGAAAGACAGATACCAAAGCTGGGAGCAGCAGGCTCCATGGGAAGCCCATCATGCCTGGTCGTATTGAGGTAGCTATCTATACTTTTGATTGATGGTTCTAGCTATCTACGTTACTAATTAAAGGTTCTAGTTGTAATTGATTTAACAGAACATCAGTGCTTGCAATATGAGATTTAATGAATGCAATCTGAGATTTAATGAATAAAATTTGAGATAGATTTACTTTCATTAAATGAAGTCCGATAGTAGTTGAGGTTTATATGGATTTGCTGCAGTAAAACTGTGTCAACCGAAGTATATTGTAGGTGTTTATAAAAAGTAGCTACTCTTTGTCTTTATTGTATTTAACTTCATTGATTACTCACAGCTACTCCATTGTCTCTTTTCACCTTTAAAATGTAAAAACTAACATAATCTTACATTACCTGATTAGTGACTCTAATTTTTTATCAATTCCTTGTGAGTTCACTTAGATCTTACTTTCTGGTGAGTTGTTCGTTGTTTTTTTTAATTCCAATTCTGTCTTTCTTTGTTTTCGTTTGTAAGTTTTTTTCTTTCTATGCTCTGATCATGCCTTATTTGATTGAAAGGAGGATTGTTTCTGTTTTTTGATTAAATCTTGTGTTTTTGGGTTCTTATTTGGTTTGTGTGGGTATTGCCTGTTACTTTTCTTTTTTATAGTTACTGAGCTCGATTAAGGATTGATTTACTTTATTAGTTCCCATTAATCTAGGAAAAGGTTTTTTTTTATCATCTCCTGGGTTGTATTGAGTGTTAAACTTACGTTTTCATTCATGGTGTCAAGATTCAATGATTGTTTCTTAAACTTGTTATTGTTTTGGTGTTCGTACTTGGATAGTTATAGTAACGTCATATTGAATGTATATAGACCCATTTATGTTGAAGCATTCAATTCTGACTATATTTAACTTGTATAGTCCTAAGAGATTGATGAACTTATGCGATAAGAAAGGAAAATGAAATTGTCTCATATGTTTTAAAAAATATAACACGATTGTGCTCCTGTTATTTTAAATAGGGTTAGGAGATTTATTTGCTTTGCTGAGCACCTAAGCTTAGAGTAAAATAATTCTTGTAAGAATTCAACGAGATACTAAGATATATAATATTCATACCCTTATAATTTTTTAAAGTCATGTCCTCATAAGTCATTTTACACATAAACAATCAATACTAAATAGCTAATTTTACCAAACATCTTTAACAAACAGCTAATGCAATCTGCTGGTCAAATCAGCCATCAGCTAACAGCTAATGCAATCAGTTGATTGCCAAACATGGCCTTCATGTGTCTATGCATAGTTATGGTTAATTTAATCCTTTCGTCATCTAATGTTTCAATTACACAGAGTATGGATATAGTGTCTACTCTTTTGAATTCAATCATGTTTATTTACTAGTTAGTAATTGATTTATAATTAATATTTGAAAATAGCTTTTCAAATGCCAATTCACACTAGCCAGAGAATTTCTTAAATCACTATTAATTGATAACAGTAGAATATTTTCTCTAATTATTTTAGAATGACGAATCATTTATTAACTTACTCAACTATCTCTATATGATTCATATTGCATTCAAATAATACTGACTGAATTATCATAAATAAGACAGTTCATAAGTAGCATTAAAACACAATAATTCTTACATAAGATACCTTAGTAACCTCAAGTCTAGCGATCAATTATACAACCATTATAATGAGGAAATCCACAAACATATAAGTAATATTCTATTTGAGATCCTCATAATCGAGTCAGTTTAGTGAACTTATTCTCTAATAAGCATCTATACATTAGTTTAAGTATTTTCATAATTTAATTTATTATAACAATAACTTTTTTCATAAGAAAGAAACATATCATGTGCTAGTTTTACCGTTTCATCGATATCCTGTTTTGATGAAATTAAAAATAAAAATATTTGGGAATAATATATGAAAGTAAATTGAATCTCATAATTATGATCTCATCATAATTTCAATTACACAATAATTATTCCAGAGATTTTACTTTTAGTATTAAAAAATTAAATGTAATTAACTTAACACATAAAGATAGAAATGCCCTTATTAATTAAATACTGTCATACATTAAAATTGCAACCAAAAGATTGGTTGCAAAGGCATAAAATAACATAGTCAATCCTTTAAAAGCAAAAATTATTCAATTGCCAAATATACATGGTCAATATTACCATACCATTGAACATATTACATACCATTTTTTTTTTTTTGCTAAACATATTACATACCAAATTAACTCAAGCAATTGAAAGTAAGACAGTGACACTTCACACACATGCTAATTATAGTCCATCACCCCTAAAATGCATGGATTACAAACCCATTAATCCAAGCAAGAGCGAAGTTCTTATTTCATCAGTTAGATAAGGATGTAGATATGTTAAAGCAGAACATATAACACACATATAACAACTTGGATTAGATGTTTTTAATGTAGATCGTAGAGGTTGATTAGCCAGTTTTATTCAGGCAAGGCGGAGTTGGGAGCCAAAACCTCCTCCGTGGTGGAGGGTGGGGTGATGAGCATGGTGGTGGAGTCCCAATGCGTAGAGGTTGGAGGCTCCATGTGCCAGTGCAACAGCAGACTCCTCCCCTTCATTGTCCACTATTCCATATTGTGGATCCTCACATTTCGCTTCCTAATTCAATTCCAAAATAGACAACATAAGAGAAATTCAAGATTCAGCATCGTATAATAAGTCTAACCAACCGATTATAATTGTGGTTTGTTAAAGAAATTATTAGTTGTTGACATGGTATTGAGTCCAAATTCTAAACATAGTCCAGAATTGATTGATTGACCCTTCTATCTCGATTCATTCGGGTGGGAGAATAAATAAACATGACCAGAGTAAGATAATCTTTTTCACAAGATTTTAGTAAGGTTAATTTGTTCTGCAAATGATCATGTACCCACATGTATATAAAACGTAATTAGGTAGAAGAAATGATTTATGCATTAAGAATGGACGACAAAAAATCCACCCACTCATGTATGATTATGATTGAATAAGATGTTTGATAGCAAAAAAAGAAGAGTATTTAAAATGAATATGAACTCTCTAATTATTTTTTAAAAACTTCGATTCGTTGTGATAATCTTGTGAACTCTCTAATTATTTTTCTTAAACTTTGATTCGTTGTGATAATCTTGGTCACGTGTAATAAGGCATTAACTTTCAGATCTCGTATTTGATTGAAATCAATGATAATAAAGGGCAGGAAATTAATTCATGTCCTTACGAAATGAAGTAGGAGGTTTCCATGCACTTGCTCTAAATTTTTAACCTGCAATGTGAATTTGAAGAGAAAAAAATCCAAGTGACAGTTAATTAAAATTGCAAATAACAGAGTTTGATTTAAAATCATAAACATTGTAAAAGAGCCTTTGAAATTTACTGACCTTCTTCTTACAAGTATCTGTCTGTGTTTTGATCACGTGGTACTGTGGATAATCAAAGAAATCGTGAATTCTTAGTTTAGTTAAACTTAGGTATAACATAATGTCTCGCCAATCCTTTTCCACAGATATCACAACCATATTTATTATGAAGGTAGTGGATATATATGAACACTGACTAGACTTGCTTACCCTTTTCTCATTAATAACAGAAACTTTGTTATATGCTCATTCAAAATATCATCAAATGAATGTATGGAGAATAAGTGTAAACGTAGAGTCGTAGACATTGATTAACCTCCCTACTTATGTCTTTATTTCACTGATTAAAAAGGAAAAGGCATAAGTTGCAAGAAATTTGGTTCATGTCGCGGAATTCTATGTATGCTACTACAGTGAAAGTTAACGAGTGGAGTTTAATGGCATTCAGAAAAGTGGTCCAAGTTTCAAAAATAAGTGAAAAAAATCGCTCCTGGAATCTTAAAAATTGTTCTGATAGCACACCCAGCTCTGGTTTTGAAGCTTTTGGACTAGCAAAAACGACCAAATCTAAGACAAAGCATATAAGAAATTCATGAATAAGATAGTTATAAGAAATCAATCTTAGTTGATTACATATTGACATAGCATGGTAATCATTTACAGGGTAGTGTAACCCTGAGGCCTTAGATCTACAAAAAATACATAAACAAACAATCACTAACCTTCCTTTCACGTATGATCTCCACAGAAGAAGTCATTTTTTGCTCAAGACCGCGCAGTTCGTCCACGCTCAAGTACTCCAAATCGTCTCCCATTCTTTGTCTGTATGAGAAAGCGTACTCTTAGTCCCCATTTCATAAACCTCAGGAAAATGTACATATAAGATCAAGAAAGTTTTCTTTAACCTGATTTCCCTTCTCAACTTATTGTTGATGTCTTTCAGTTTCCTCAGGGTTTCTTGCATTTTCTGAGAAAAAAAAAAACCAAGAAGTATAATGATGAAAATCCCGGAGATGGATAGAACTCCAAAGAACGAAAGGAATAGCTTACCTCGTAGTGTGTGCTCCACAGATCTATCCCCAGAGTCTGCTGATATAGATCGAAGGTCTTCTTTGTTCTGATCAACAACAGAACCCAAAACCAGTTACAGTTGATAGTTGCATAGGCTTTGTACTAGGGTTTTGGAGGATTTGCATCCAAAGATGAGTTAAAATAAGAAGGATGAGAAAAAGTCTAGGTATCCATAGGAGTACATACGTTGTGGAGGGGCTAATGAACTCGTGAAGCTTTCCTGTGCTAGAGAACATGATGAGAGAGACTTTAGCATCACAAAGCACGGTGAGTTCTTGAGCTTTCTTGAAGATGCCATTTCGGCGCTTGGAGTAGGTGACCTGCCGGTTAGTGTCGTTCTCAATCCTCTTGATCTCGATCTTTCCACGACCCATATTTTCTTTCTCGTTCACCAAACAGGATTTAAGGAATATGCGAGATGTTATAAGCTGAGGAAGTTTTGAGTTCGGCGCATAGGTTTCTTGAAGAGAGGAGAGATGGAAAAAGAAAGTAAGTTCAGAGAGTGGTTTCTAAAACGGGAAAGCGAGATCAGAAAGTAGATTGAAGTGTAACCAACTTTGGCGCATGGCTAAGTCTTTGACATTGGATTGTGTGTGTAGGACATATAGTTGTGTAATGTGTGGTCTTGAGAAGAGCTTTGACAACCATGACAGGACATGGAAGCAATTAACTGCGGCGATTTGGCCTTTCACTACTAGAGCTATACTTGAAAACTTTTCAGTGAGAAAATGTCTAGCCAATGATGCTTTATCCATTATTAGTGTTTTCTGATGAATATGTTCAATTTGTTACCAGTTTTATTTGGAAGATTAGACCTCCTTAAAATTGCAGAAATGAAGTATCAATTAGGAATGAAGATTGAGTTGGTGGTTTCTTCGTCTTAGTTGTTTGATCAGCTGGACAAGAGTTTCCTATAAGAAAATTTACAAGAAACAATAAAATCATGATGTACCAATTTCAAGCAACAACAAGATTGGCTGATATGGTCTACCAAACACAAGTCAAGTAAACTGCGTCTCAGGTTGTAATTGAGTTATGGACTTCAGATTATAGTTTATCAATAAATAAATGAAGAGAATGTATGATTTTTTAAGATAATGTTTGTCTTTTTCAATGATCCTTACTATAAATAGATCTGCTCTCATATCAGGCAGTTTAACTCCTTATTGATCAAGAACATGTCCCCAGTTAGGTATACGATTAAGGTGAGAGTATCTCAATAATAAATGACGTTTGCATCCATAGAAGTATACAACTATGCTAAATTTTGCACGAACCTGTCCTCGTCCTCACAAAAGCAAGAAAGATATCAAATTATTGAAACAAATGCAATCTATTTTGCTTATTCACCCTATTATATGGGATTGCGTTTAACATGGCAAAAACATTTCCTAGTTTAAACAGCTTGGATTCTCACGTGCCATGCCAACATTATTAAAGAAAGAGCTCAACAAGATCGATGTAGCATGGTCCCACAATACTTGATAACTTTGGATTAGGTAGAGATACCAATTTAGTGATACTTGATCAGGTCCACTACATTTTATTGTAACTACATGTCTGTTCTTAGCCATGAGTCCGTAAGGTAAGAACAGCAAGAGTACTTCCAAAGCAAGTTGGGAGTTTTAGGGTGGAAATGGCGCTTGCAATTCGAGAGTCGAGAGTTTCCTGACGAGTTATACCTTAAGTAGGCATTTAGGGTGATTCCTAGCCATAATTATAATTGGACATAGAAGAGAACGTTTGGACACAAACTAGACAGACTAGCAAATTAAGTAAGAGGCTAGTGATTGTAGGGTGTTTAGTAGCTACAGATTAGACTGGTGTGTGCGTGCAAGTTACTTTTCAAAATGACATGAAAGTTCGAAGATATTAACGTTGTTGGAAGCTTGGGTTCTGTCCCATCTCTGTCTCTCCTTGTCAAACATTTGTAGAGAGGCCTAGATGGCCTCGACAGCTTATAATGATCTTTCTTTCAAAAGCTGCTCTAGCATGGTTTTAGTTCCGAGCTCATGTCAAGCTTTTCCATGACCTTTTCAAGCCTCCCTCTCTCTCTATAAATATATATATGCCATAAAAATAGCTAAATTAGACACACATTACATCTAAGCACTAGTAGTTCAATTTCATTTAGCCAAGAAGCAAACTTGCATAAAAAAACGGAAAATTACTCAATCTTTGTCTGTCGGATCTGTTTATGATCTTTAGATGACGAGTTTTAAACAAACCAAGTGGTCAAAATTTTCGATTAGCTTAGACCTTGTCCCGACACTCGGTTGCACGAAAGTTGACAACTAAAAATGCCTAGCTGTGGTAGGCAAGCATCTACATCTGTACAGCATCTTCATCAAAGAGTAGAACACAATGGGTGTTTCTATTTGAGATTTAATTTTGAATAAAGGTATGGATCAAACTTTAACCTTCTTCTAAGGAGATGGTTTAATTGGTACGTTTAAGGACATGATTTGATTGGTGGAAGAAGTTACTCACAAACCTCTCAATTTAAGAGGTCTTGATAAAAGACTATAATTCTTTTAAAATTTTTTAAAAGATGATTGATTGAAATTAAAGATACGTTAAAATTTATAAAAATTAGTTGAATTCAATCCATTACTTGATTTTAAATTATTAATTTACTTAAATCACGTAACTTATAAATTTTTATATGTATAAAAGTTTATTTTATACGTATTTAAAAAATAATAAATGTGCATTCTTACATTATAAAAAGACGTAACAGTTTTAACTTATATCCAATAAGTTCTAAACATTTTGGATTATTATATTATATCAATATCATTATTAAATGCTCATAAATTAACTTTTAACATATTAAAATTTATTAATACACCTCTTAAATATGTTAAAACTTGATTAATACCTCCGTAAACATTTTTGTAATATAAATAAGCTCTTTAGTTATTATCATTATAGTCTAAAAAATGTTGTATCTTTAAATGTAGAAAATGTTTATTAAAAAACTAACAATTATTAATTATCGAGGTACATGACCAAGAGAAAACTTATTACAAAAGAAAATTTTAGTTCACTCTTTTGATCGTAGCAAATTTTTTTGCGTTTATATTGGGCTTAAGATTCTAACTTAATGCACATGTAAATTGAACTTAGAATTAATTTGATAACAATTGAATATAATTTTATTTTAAAGTTGTTATATTTGATGGTAATAGTAAGTCTCATTTACTACAAGAAAATTAGGAATTAATGATGCATAGGCGGGAAAAATTCGTTTAGCGACGATAGTAATATCCATCGGTAAATATAGAGGAAAATCACAAAATTTCTGACAGACTTTATCAATGGTATAAAATGCCCGTTGGTAAAGAAGGCAAGAATTGTTGGTCGAATAAAAAGGTTTTGAGTTTACTGACAAAAAAATTTCGTCGGTAAATTTTCAAGGTAAACGTCGTCGTCTACTTTGACTTCAACATAAACCAAATGGGGAGAAATTTCTGATGCATGTAAGGTGTTTGATGAAATGCTTGTTATGTTGATGTTTATTGTATGGGAGTGTTCGACGTAATTTAAATTGATAGAAATCTGTTCCTTTAAATGATGACAATGTTATAACCTTGATACAAGTCTCTATAATGAAAAAATGAACCATTACTACATTGAAAAAACGAATCTTCATCTTAATGATTCCTAAATTTCTTTATATTATGTTAAATCTTTTTTTTGTAGTGTACTACATATAAATATTTTTAAATCAAGAATATAATTCAATACCTATCAATTTTTTATGTCATTATCGAGGATTGGTGTGTTTAATATATATATATATAGATATCATCTTAGTATTTTTCTTATTTTGTGTCAAAGATCAAAAGACAACTCATCGATTAATAAAAAACCTACGCAACATTCTAACCAATTATGATAGTCTTTCATCCTTAGATTAAATTTGGTAATTGATTTTATTAATTTATCTAGCGATTATGAAGAAGAAATAACGTCCAATTGAAGAAGTTTGAAGGAATTTACTAAACATGACTTGAATCAACAACCATTTTTCATAGGATATCCAAATCTTGATGTAGCTTTTGAATTAAATTCTAGTCTTATTGACTTACTTCTTACTTTTAGTAATTTTCAAAAGAAGATCCTTATAAGCATTTTAAGGAATTCCATATAGCGTTTCCAAACAGGAAACCTCAGCGTGCTAGTGAAGAGCAAATCAAATTATATGTTTTTCCTTTCTTAATAAGCGATAAAGCTAAGAATTGACTTTGTGATTTTCCTTCTAATTCTCGTACCATGTGGAATGAGATGAAAAAGCAATTTCTTGAGAAAAATTTCCTTGCTTTATAAGCTGCTAACATTAGGAAGGACATATGTGAAGTAAGATAATTCAATGGAGACTACATATGAATATGAAAAGATCCAAATAGCTTTGTGTAAGTTGTCCTTATCTGTCACACCTGCACCCTACAAGCTTATGTATTTTAAACCTACTTATTAACTAGCTATGATTTCACCTTTCACGCAACAAGAGATTCTAAATTCAAAAACACATAGTTCATTTATCACTAAACATTTCTTAAAAGAATCCAATTCATAATTCGTTACTAATGTCCTAAGTCCTACACAATAACCTAGACATAAGTAAAATCATAATAATCCAGAGTACAGTGGAAACCCATCTAACCCTCTGAAGTACATTGATACTAAAGTTATCAACAACTCAAAATATAAGGAGAATAAAAACAAAGACAAGTAACACGGTCAACCTCTACTAAACTTCCCTTTTATTACTGCTGGCTAGTCGCCCCGATAACTTTCTTTCCTTTACTTAAAGGGGAGGGGGGAAGAGAGGAAAGGAAAATGTGAATATTACACTTGGTGAAGGAAAATATTTTTCTTATGAATGATCATGCATCAAAAAGTTCATTTTTATTTTGAAAACTATATTGGTTTATAAAACAAGTCATAAGTTTACTATCTATGTTCACACACAACCATGCCTATTGGATATTCTACAACACTCCAATATAATAAGCATCATCCATATCAAGCAATAAGGTTGATTGTCACCTTTTACATCAAGATTTAGGCAAGAAATCTATTCTTGAATTAAGCATCACCACAATCATTAAGCTAAAAGTTCATCAAAAACACTTAAAAAAATATCATTCCGTTAAACAAGCAACACCATATCAATCATGGAGCACTTATGTAGCTCAATTTCATTACACAGGTCTTTCATCAAGTTTTTATTCATTTCCATTAACTCTTTAAATTAGAAATCCCTATCTCATTGACTAAGTCACCTCATTTAGGTCTATTTCCTAAGCCACTTCACGTAGGGCTTATCTAAGGAAATTTGCCTAAGTCACCTCACTTAGGTCTCTCATTCATTTTTATTTAAACATTATATCTATTAGCATACTTTTCATAGAGGGTACTCATTGCACATTTTCAAACAAACAAATCAATTTTCACTCTAGCAATAGGTTTAAGGGAAATGTCTTAAAATTTCAACACAACCTCCTATTCAAGACAATATTCCTATATAACAACATTAACAACTTAACAAATTTCGCATGAGTATTCATATATTTTCTACACCATTTAATTTAAGCAAGTCTCTTAATTCATGTATACAACCTTTTCGTGGAATATTTATAATGACTCACCATAATCACAAAATTAGTTTACGGTTCATAATGCACAAAACTTACTCATAGAGATAAATTTTTAGTAAGCATAACTTCTAAACCATTTAGATAGAAACCATAAAAATTTTTCACACATATTATTCACATATATATGTATAGTTTTCATCTAAACACCTTCCCAATTTCACTTCCTATAGTCTCCAAAATTGTTTCCTAAAAATAGAACATATCTGAAGTCATATTCCCTAAATAGTTATGGTAAATCAGATATATCTCTCAAACCATTACAAATTTACCTAAACTATTTTGCAAAATATTACACAACATGTAAAGCTATAAATTTCACGGTTTAACAAATTTCTAAAGCAATTACCTAGACCAACAAATTACAAGTACAATCTCAGACTCAATTTCAGTCTTACTAGAGAGACCATTTTTGAAATTTAACCATATCTCCTAGCATGTAAAATCTAGGTACCTTATTTGATGCATTTGGGTTTTGTGTAAATACAAATGAGGTTTTGATTTTGTGTTGATGTTTAGAATATTCTTATAATCATTGATGAGTTTTTATGTTCTTTTTTAATAGTCTAAGTATTTGCTATACGTGGAATGAGTTTGAGATCTTATGGATGATTTGAGGCATAACTAAGTTTTTAGGACAATAAATAGGCTGAAAACACATGATGCGGCTCCCTTGAGGCTTATCGGTAAAAAATTCCACGAGCCTGGGAGTCACAATAAGAACTTACTTTCTTGATTTACAGTTGTAAACAATGCCACATATTATAGTATTGAATCAATTATAGGTGATTAATTCAAACATGAATACTTTAACTGCAATGTGATTTATTCAAACTTATTATTAATATAAGAAATTTATAGGTTTAATAGACAAGACAATTTAAGTTAAAATATGCCATCAAAGAGAAAACAAGATATGATGTGATCAAAGTTCAGACCACAATTTGGAGCCAGTTACTGTCCAGATGAAGCATCACATTCTGCTGCTAATCGAATAAGATGTTGTACCTCTAACTACTACACTTGCAGATGAGGCATCACCTTTCGTATCTGCTGTTATACCGTCCACCACTCTTATACCGATAGAGATATCAGGGGTAAATGATGCGGATGAAGGAGGTGACCTTCAACTTAAAGTTGAGGGAGTTGATGGAAGAACCTACATCACAATTGTCAAAAATCTGTAAGTGAAAATACATGAAACACCACATGTTTATAATTAAGTTATAGGTTTAAATTTAAAAATGACATAAAATTAATTGTTTTTATATTAGTTTGATTCCATCTAGACTGTGCTCAAGAAATATGACATCTAAATTTAAGGATAAGATTGATCTTGAGGGTTATATATGAAAGAATATCTCTCAGGCGACAAAGGATTTTTATTATCAGGAGGTTAGGGTACAAAAAATATATTTTTTACATTTTAATTAATTTTTATACATTTATTAGATAAATATTGTAGATTATAAGTACTTATCGTATATTTATCCTTTTTTTCATAAAGAATTTTTTTTAGATTTTGAATTTTACGCGGTCATTTATAAAGTACGGAAGAGACGAGCATGTACACATTATCGAGACTTTATTGGTACGACACACAAGACTGGTGTATGACCGCCGTATATTTCTGAACAAATATGGAGTTGTTGGTAGTAGTATTGGACATCACATGAGGCAATGTCCATTTCAGAGCATAATTATACCAATAGATATGGAGGACTAGGGCGAGAAAGTCTTCCCGTATATACTGGAGGATCTATTCCCGTATATACTGGAGAATCTATTACTCACCACGAGCATGCAGAGAGACTTGTAAGTATCTACACTTTACACTTATATTCTGATTTTTTACTTTGATGTATTTCAATTTAATTTTATGTGTGAATTTTTGAATGAAAATATGTGTATTATAGAGAATGATAATGTTATAAATGTTTGGTGCCATATATGAATGTGTTATTGAGTTACTTTCTTTGTTCAACAAGGGTAAATATCATAAAAATAGAGAAAATTCTGCCAAAATTTTTGTAAGTTATAGTTCAATTATAACATTTTATTTTGATGCAGGAAAAGTCTATAAGCACGAAGCCTACACCCCGTCAGTTCTTTTTGCATACTCACACTAAAAAGCATAACGGTGTGACCTTCATCAACACCTGATGTAGAGAACTAAATATATGTCAAATTTATGCTTAAATATTAGTGCTTAATAATTATCACTTATTAACATAAAAATTGCCTTATAATATGACCAAATACAAGAAAGCATTTAATGACAGTCTCAACAATCTGAAGATGTTGATGAAAGTCAAATCTATCTTTATGCAGTGGGTGGTAGGGACCGTCGTAGAAGGATATTTGACTTAGGTTCATTTGCAAACACATGTTATTCTCAATCCTCCACATCCATTACAGCATCATCTAGTAGGCGATCCGCACCTAATAAAATCCAAGAGCTTCGGAGCATAATATAGGAACTAGTGACTCAGGTGCGACAGTCGATGGAGTACATAGCTCAGCTCCGTAATGAGGGGGATGAGTTGAAGGGGCAAGGCAGTACCTCATCGCAACATTCAGAGCATCCACATTCATTAAATTTTTAGGTAAATCAATCTACATCTACTATCAAAGAGATATATTAAAGACAATCAAAGAATATAAATTACAAATATATATATATATATATTATGTATGTCTTCAACTTTGTTTTGAAGAAAATTTAAACTAATTTTGTTTTTAAAAAGTAAAGATAAATATCTAATTAATCCACTCAAAATTAGGAAATAATTAAAATTTAAGATAAAGTGCAAGATTAATTAGTAATATATATATTTATAGATAACAGAAACCTTGAGGTCCATGTCATCCTTTGGCAAGCTGAAAAACTTGCTTGGGTTTCATTATGATCAGTGACAAAGATTATGATTCTCAGCTATCGGCAATTGCTGTTTCCAACTATTACGATTTGTAGAGTCCATTCAGCAATTTGTACAATGACCAAGTCCAAAACATCAAAAATAAACTCTAAAAAAGAATAATATAGGGTCTTGCAAAATATAGCCTTTTGATTTATAATTTGTAATGGTTGCTTTTGTTAGTTTATGCCTTACAACTAATCGGTTTGGTTGTAGTTTTGTGATAATTATTTAAAGGCATTATTTATCTTGTACATGTTTAGATTTATGTGGTCAAATTCGTGGGATAATTATACAAGGTAAATGAAATTATAATAAGATTATAATTATGAGATTCATATTGTACTTATGTACAATCCCTAAATTGTTCCTAGTCATTGTTCTATTAAGACTAAAAATTACTAAAACTTAAAAAGGCTTGAACATGTTAAGTTTTTTCTTATAAAGGACGTAGTTGATCTCATAAACTAAAGTATGGAAATACTTAAACAAAAGTGTGGGTACTTGTTAGAGAATAAGTTCACTAAACTGACTCGATATGACAAACCATTTGAAACATTACTTAAGTAATGTTTATAAGCTTATATTCCTATAAAAATTCTTATTGCGATGATTATATAAGTGATCCTTTGACTTGAGGTCTCCAAAGTTATCTTGCGTAGGGATTGCTATGTTTTGATACTACTATTGACTTGAAGTCTCCAAAGTTATCTTGTATAAGAGTTAATATGAGATATTAGATCTTATATGAGCATAATTAGTATTTAATTAGAATTATTTGTAATTCAAATTAAAGTTTAATTGAAATTAGAATTTAATTTCAATTGCATTACTAAAGTATCCAAAACTTATTATAAATAGGCTTAAGTTTTAATGGAGCTAACACTTCTTACTTAACTCTCTCTATAAGAGTTATAGAGTTCTCTTAAACTATATTGTGAATACCATTAAAGGTCGGACACTTCTGCTGCTACAATGGTTGAGATGGATTGATTTTAGAAACAGTTCGAGGGATACGATAAGAATATAATTAAGCTTCGGAATAAGGTAAAAATCAAGATTCATGTTTTATTATGATTTAGTTGTTAATTATTTTATAGAATTAAAGTGATATTAGTTTTTGAGAAATAAAAATACAAAAAAGTTTCATAATTATCCTACTATGATCGGGATAGGATCTCGTCTTGATTTTTCAACAGTTTTTTGGGGCAAATGAATTGAAGTTTTGTACACCTGTTATTTTATGTCCAGTGGAGAAGTATTAAACTCCTAATAGGAAGAAATTAGGGGCTAATAACTTGTAGGACAAAGGTGGATAAAGATATCGATTAACAGGAAAAGGACAACTCAAAATAACTATAGGAAAAATAGATAACTTCGCATGTAGCATTTTTAATGCTAGTACAACTAATTAATTAAAATATTCATTTAATATACCAATTAGTTCAATAATTAGAATCCTAATAAGAGGTTTAAGGAGGCATATTGACCAATAAATATGTTTAGTGTTCTTGCACTTCGTTTGAATGGCCAACAAAAATTGACATTTCGTTATCCTTTTATATTGATATGCAAATAACTGTATAATGATCTCTCAGTCAATAAGAAAATAAAATAAATAATTAGGACTAAAAATCAATTGTTATTGTCGATGAATTCATTTATGGGAATATATTTTTATTTTTTAATCTATATGTTAAATTTAGTTTAAGATTATCGAATTAACATATATATGATCGAATTAACATATATATGATCGATTAAATCACTTATAAACGTTAATCTACCACTTAAAGGAATTTTAAAAAGAAAAAAGCTTTTCTCCATTTTCAAGTTCTATTTTTTTAGACGATGTTAGTTTTGAACTTAAAATGATATCTTATATATATATATATATATATTAATTCAAAATTATTAACTACTCTTTTGTAGTTAGAAGAAAATTAACTAACTTAATTATAAATCATATGGGTATATCTATCATCTCATACTCACACATGATATGTTTATTTGGTAGAAATTTTGTAGTTTGTATATTTGTCCAATAACTCACGTCAATGACATACAACGTGTAACATCTTAGACCACCCGATCACAGATATTGTCCGCTTTTGGGCCTTGGCCCAGCCAAGCCCTCATGGTTTTGCTCTTCCCACCCCTAGGAAAATATGTTTATAGTGGAGAGGCATTTATACCTTTATAAGGCGTACTTCGTTCTCCTCTCCAAGCGATATGAGAATCTCACAACTCACTCCCTTTAGGGCTCAGCATCCTCGCTAACATACTAGTTCAGGTACTGGCTCTGATACCATTTTAATTGTCACGCTCGGAACCACACCAGGCACATGACAACCGTCGTATACCCGGGCTAAGGATACTCATGGTACCCTTAACCTGAGTATGCAAGGCTAGCTGGACATCTTTAAGAACATTTCGGCAGCACAACGACTGTAATTTGAAAATCCCAAAATGAAAAAAACACCTGTAAATCAATTTCAAATGCACTTCTATATTCACATTAAAACTTTACCACAACTTCTGGACTTTGAAGTCCACTCAAGAGCAATCTCAACAACAGTACAAAATATTCGTACATAAAACCATTTATAAACCGCAAGATAAACAAGCGTTAATTTTACAAAATTATAAAGTATATCAACATAATCATAAGCCACTATACAACAAAAGTACAAAATAGAAACAACCCACATGCGGTAATGCCCCAAATATGTCAAAAGACCGTATGAGCCACTCAAAGATTCAAACTCACCAAATTAACCTGCATGGTTGGAAAGCGGAGGGGATGAGTACACTATTTACTCAGTGAGCAAAAAAGAAAACATATGTCGTAAATAGAACTTGGTACATGCCAAAATGGTCCAAATAACCTAAGGACAGTTTTACACCTCTAACATGCATATAACTGCCTATGAAGTGAATATGTGTGACATAGAAATCAGAGACCTAGTCTATGACTCATCCCCTACTGGTTAGGAACCACATAGGCCTGATCTATTAATCACTCATTCCGTGAATATAGGTTCCAGTTCCAGTACACAAGAGTAGAAAAGCATTATATGTAAAAGTTAAGTCTCATCAGGAAGCCAAAATAGTTATGTGTGTCACCACTAATCGGCCAAACTAGTGTGCGCACCCACTAGATCCCGGTGTTGACTCGACTTTCATCTGTGGTGGGTCCAAACTACGGTCGACAAGAGTGTCATGACCTTAGGTGATAACCTCGTTGGTGACCAGACCTCTAGGTATGCAATCACCTACAAGTCCTGTAAAATGGTGTCGTTACAAGGACTTAACTTTTATGTACCAGTGTCAAGGGTATAGGGATTGTGTAACACCCCAACTCCGCCGAACCCGAACCCGATATCGACAGTGATACCCGAATTCGTGCCCCGCGAGGGTGGCGTGTCACATCACTTA
>JAOTAY010000189.1:24747070-24766321 GCA_025629805.1 Erythroxylum baracoense
AGGAATTGTGGTGACATATAAGTAAGATATGTTATGGTATAAAAGCATGAAGATGAATTAATAATGGTTAAGGTGTTCTTCCTTGGATTACGCCCGCATTATATGATTCCGGATAGTTCCACTCCGAAAACGGGGTCTAACATTACCCATCTATAGAGGTAGTTCAATAATGTGGGCGTTGTCATTGATTTTCATTTTAATTATGAATAGACTATACTACTTTTGTTATAGTTTATAATTACCTCCAACAATAAGGTTCTTGCTCAAGAAAACCATATCTTTATCTCCAACACTAAGCACTTAAGCTCGCATATGTGGATCAACTTTAGCCTTGTACTTCTTATTAGCTCTTTCAATTTTCTTCCTCACCTCTACTTGAATCTCTTGTGCATCTTTAGCTAACTTTGCAACACTAAGAGAAATGTTGGAAGATTTAGGCAATTCAACAAGATTGAGAACATGATTAGGTACATTGGTATAAACCACAAAATGTGGCAATCGACTAATGACACCATGGAATACATTATTGTAGGCAAATCTAACTTGTGCAATCTAGAAATCTGAACTTTTTAGTTTGTCACAACATATGCATCTTACCAAATTACCTAAAGTCATATTCACTAACTCCATCTGGCCATCGGTTTATTGGTACATAATGCTACTATACTCAAGAGATGAATCAAATCAACTACATAAGTTCCTCCAAAAGTGGCTCAAAACTTGGTGTCATGATCAGAAGTAATCGATCTAGGAAAACCATAGAATTGCACCACTTCCCTGAAGAACAGCTTGGCAGCCATTGTAACATCTGTCGTCTTCTTATAAGGGATAAAATGTACTATTTAAAAAACCTATCTACAACCATAAAGATAGAATCCATACCTTTTTATGTTCTTGGAAGTCCCAACACGAAATCTGTAGACAAATCCTCCTAAATAGCATTAGGAACTAACAATAGCATGTACAAACTAGAATTGAAGCATATCCTTTATAAGCTTAACAAACTTAGCACCTCTACACAAAGTAACAATGTCTCTCCTTATCTTTGGCTAATAATATCTCTTTCTAACCTCTTTACCTTTTCTATACTAAAGTGACTAGCTAAGCCTTCCTCGCGTAATTCTTTGATCACCTTCTCCCTGAGTGAAGTTCTTAGATTTTGTCAAAAACTTATTATGTATATAAAAATCATCACAAGACTTTAACACCAAACACAAGTCCCATATCTCCCTAAACTCTCTATCACTCTCAAATAAATCCTCCAAATACTCAAGAGCCATAACCTTTATACTTAAGGTCTTCACTAACCATTTATATAACTCATCTTTAGTCTTAAATGAAGTTTTCCACTTATCCTCAGTTGTAATTCGAATTTGATGGAAACCACTTATGAGATCAATCTTAGAAAAGATCGTTGACCCAGTAAATAGATCTAACATATCATCTAACCTCAGGATAACAAATTTAGACCTAATAATAATCTTGTTAATGACTCAACTATTTATACACATCCTCCAACTACCATCTTTCTTGGGTGTAAGTAAAGCAAGAATTGCACATAGGTTCATACTCTCTCTAATATACCCCTTCCTAATAAACTCCTCAAATTTCTCCCTCAAGATCTCATTCTCCTTTAGACTTATCCAGTGGTGAGGTAAGTTAGGTAAACTAGCCTCAGGAACCAAATCAATATGATGTTGGATATCTCTTGTAAGAGGTAATCCATTAGGTTGCTCGTCAGGTATTACATTCCTAAATTCTTCTAAAATTGGCTATAGTTTTAAAGGAATATCATCATTCCTCTTTTCACTCCCCTTTGTTATTGACAAGTATACCTCCCTCATTTCTTTCACCTTGCTCAAAAAACTTCCCCTATTATTTTCCATTTCTAACAATAGCTTCTTTATTTCATTAGGTTTCACCACTCTCTTTTCACTTATAGGTACTAACTTGTACTTCACACCATTCTTCACAAATCAATAAATATTATCTCTTCTAGAGTGATATGCATCAACATCATATTTCCATGGTTTACCTAATAAAATTTGACATAGTCCATATCATCAACATCACAATAATGTTAATATGAATATTTACCAACAACACATTACACCTTTCTATGACACAGATATCACCAATAACAGTAACTCATGCCATGCTATAAGGTTCAGGATGAGGTTTTGTAAGTAACTTCAGCTTCTTAACTGATATTCTATTGGTTACCTCTATCAATAACCAGCTTACAAAGATTTTCTTATACCATGCCTCTAATGTGAAATAATTAGTGTCATTGCCAATCTTTATGCTCCTGTTAAGAAACAATTAATCTCCTAATAACTCCAACGAATTCATCTTCTTCTCCCTCGGGTATTCACAATCTTTCTCATCTGGTCTACAATTATCTCCTCTTATGATGGTTTCCTCATCATCATTGGAATCATCAGTTGTTATAACTTCCTTATTAATTATTTCTGCAAATCTTTGGTTATTGTTGTCTTACATTAATGTCCATAGTTGTCTTGCGATTGTAGCCATCTGTTGTTCAGTATTGTGAATAGTTATCTTGTGTTCTTTAATTCTTCTTTAAACATTGGGTAATAATTGAATGCCATCATTAGGATTATTTTCCACTGTCAGAAAGAACAAGCTTTGTGAGATTCAAAGCTCTCATACCACCTGACACAGTAAAAAGACAAACAAATACAATTTTATATAAACTAAAAATTTTCAAAGAGAAGATCAATTTTATTAATAGATGGTTATGTTGATCTCTCTAAAATGTTGTTTAAATAGGTTTACACAAACTTAAATTCATTTTAGGAAGAATTATAAAAGAATAGGAAACTCTAATTCATCTTAGAAAGACTTTTAAAAGAAATAGAAAACTATAATTTATCTTAGTAACACTTCTAAACAAAATAGAAAAGGAATTAAAGAGATTGAGTAAGATTTGAAATTTGAAATAAATAAAATAAAATAGGAAATTATTAAAAAATCTCACAAAGAATGATGTTGGATAAGGTATGATCACATTTTAGTCAATATTCCATTCTACCTAATCAGAAAGAAATCTAAAGAAGATTGTTGGATAAGACGTGATCACATGTTAGTCAATATGCCATTCTGCCCAAATAGAAAGAAATGCAGATAGGAATGTTAAATAAGGTAAGATCACGAGCCATTGAATATCTCATTCTATCCAAAAATTCAAATGCCTTATCATTTTATATTCCTTCTTATTATTATCTTAAAGACTTTTAAATACTTCAAAAAAGATCGATAGAAATAGTAATGTGATTTAATAGATTTTGTTGAAAATTCAATTAGAAAATAGTAATTTGATTATTAAAAAAGTAATATGATTAGAAATATACATAAATGTGTGTTTATCTTTTCATTGTATATCAAGAGACTATTTTCCTATTTTATAAAATTGAAGAATAATTTTAATTATTTTAAATAGTTTTTTATTAGATAAAAGGGTAAAAAATGACCCAAACCTTTACAACAAAATTCAAATTTAGCCTTATTGTTTTAACTCATTCAAAATGAACGGTTAGGTTTTTTAAACGTTCAAAAATAGTCATATCATTTTGGAAATGTTCAAAAATAACCCTAGGTTAATAGTTCTATTAACCTAACGTTACAAAATATATATATATATATATGACTTTTTTTATAAAACTTAGTCCACGTGTACATCTTATGTGGCAAAGGAAATTTTGATTTTCTCCATGCTAGAAGATAGCCTTTGGTTAAATGCCAAACACTAGTATCTGCTATTGTTTATCATCTACCTTCATCACTAGATGACAATATTTGACATTTAACCAAACATTATCATTTGGTGATGACTATAAGAAACATAAAATCAGGTGACATCGTTTGGCATTTAACCAAATGATTTCATCTGGCAATGAAGTGAGACAAAAAAAAGAATTATAGACGACAACATTTGGCATCAACCAAAATGATGTCGTCTAAAATTAGGTATGGAGTTTAGAACATCCCTAATTGCTCATAATTCTCTGTTTATGAGTGTTGAAATCTTTAATCTCCTATTTCTCTGCTTATGGTTATGTGGCCTATCTATGTTTCTTGGTATGGGCATTTATTGGCGGTTGGTGTGGTGCGCTTCTTATGGCAGGCTTCTCTCTAATTTATAGGGTGGTGTGCATTCTCCCTATTTCACAGTGAGGTGTGGATCAACACATTTTTGTGTTTTTTTAACAATGGTAAAGAATGTTGGGTTAAAGAAATTAACCTCCCATTTAGTTTAAGAAATCTTAGAAAAAATCACCGATCTTTGAAATTCTTGAAAAAAAACTCCCTATAATTTTTAGTATTTCAGGAAAATTTTAGACTTTGGATAAGAAATAATAGCAATACATATATAGTATGAATATCAAACATGGATTAATGAAATGCTATTTATATAATAATTTAACACAATTCTTAAACTCGAACTAAAATAATTATATTTGACACAAATAAATAACAAATTATAATTATCTTTAATTATGGATTTAAGTCGAATTTAATTTGCTTGAGTTGGGTTATCATATTAGTGACATTTGATTAGTCCATGTTTGATGTTAATACAATGTGTGTTTCGTCGTTATCTTTTAACCAAACTCTTTTTTCTAGAAAACTAAAAACTATGATTTTTCCTAAGAATATAAAGATTAGGTAGTTTTGCAAACAAAAAAAACCGTAGGGGAGATTTATGTCTTTTACCCAAGATTGTTATATTGTTTTAATTTTAGTTACAAAATATGTTTATATTGGTAGGAGGCAAGTGCAATCAACTGTGGACTCGTTGTTTGTTGTGGTAGATTAGAGGTAATATATGGTCCCACACTAACTTATTTTTCTTTATTGGTATGTTCAGCATTATATGCCTTGTATGCCTAGTATATTACTAGAGATGGTCCCCCAAGAATGCAATAGCATGTGGTCCCCTAATAATGCAGGAATTAGGTCAATACTAGCAAAAATGAAATTCACTAATTAATGATTAGATATACACAAAGCCAATGGCTACTACACTAAAATAATATTTACCCACATTGGGTCCAATTATATTAAAGGCTTTTAGACATCTACTTTTCAATAATAGGCTGCTT
This sequence comes from Erythroxylum baracoense, assembly GCA_025629805.1. NCBI lineage: Eukaryota > Viridiplantae > Streptophyta > Magnoliopsida > Malpighiales > Erythroxylaceae > Erythroxylum > Erythroxylum baracoense. Next base: position 24,752,197 of record JAOTAY010000189.1, read on the forward strand.
AGAACTAGAGGACACTGTGGATCCCAAAGGAATAAGGATCTTTTAATGATGTTATTAGCTTTAGCTCTTTGGTGGTGGTTAGGTAAAGGCATAGTATCTAATGGTCCACAAATTCAGTGGTTTTAGATTAGGCTTAGGATTAGATATGATCATTCATAAATATATAGTTGTTATAAAAACCAAGTACAATCCAACTTATGTGATCAACACAACTATTACAACCAAATTCCAAAATATTTAAATCCTTTCTAATTTTTAATAGTATTGTTCTAATACTTTCCATTTTCATATTATATCCTCTTTTGTCCCCTCTCAACCCATATTATTTGTCTATATTGATTCTGCATACTTTTGCCATTGTTGTGTATATGTTTGTATCTGTTTGTCTATGTGTTTATATATATGTCTGTATATGATAATATATATTTTTTGCATCTATTATTTTGTATTCAAATATTTTTCTACTTAATTAACATTAGCCAAAGTAGCTTGTACATGTGTTTGCATCTAAAATAGCTTCTCTATTATTTTCTGATCAGTTATTTTCTACTGAATTAACCTTACTCAAAGTTGCTTGTATATGTGTTTGTTAACAAGTTATTATTTGGTTGTCATTTATAGGATTATTTACTTATCATTTATAGAGTTATCATGACTCAATACAGAACCTTGAAGTTATATTATGGTGGAAACACTAAGAAATATCCCGAGTTGATTATAAGGGTGGGTTGTTGAGTTATTTTGATAAAATGGATTTTGATTTTGTCAGCTCTAGATAAATTTATGAGATGGGAAGGAACTTGGATACTTACGGGTTGATAAGGCATATTATAGAGTTCCAGGGATTATATTTAATAAATCGTTAAGGCTTATTCAATCTAATGAAAGTTGCATTAGGTTAACCAACATTTAAGGTGTATCTTACACATAAACATTACAATTTAATTATGGCTCTATAATTTTTGACTATAATAGGCAATGATGAGGATATTGTACATGATGAAGTTAATGTAGATATCAATCAAGAAGAGAATAGTAATGATGGGGATGCAGAAACTTATGATATTATGATAATGAAGTTGAAGGTGACAATGACAAATAAGGTGATAATGAAGCTGAAGGTGTTAATGACGCTGAAGGTGATGATGAAAAAGAAGATGATCAAGCTAAAAGTGATAATGAAGCTGAAGGTGTACGTATTATATTTGATGTTTTAATTCTAGATAGACACTGACCAATGGATATTGATTCTTGCGATTATGGAAGTTTCATTACTAGTGATGAGTACGCTAATGGGAAGGAGCATGGGGAGCCAATTAGAAGGCCTATCACAAGTATTAGACATGAAGCAAGTGGTATTATGTTACATTGGACATTAGGTATAGAGTTTGCCAATGTCAAAGAATTAAAAGATGATGTTGTTAATTATTCAATAACAATAGGGTTTAATGTCCAGTGGAAAAAAAGTAAGTCTAAGCGAATTAGAGTTGTATGCATTGAAGGATACAATTACGAATTACATGCAACCTGTGATAATGACGACAATGTTTCAAAATAAAAACATATAGGTCTGAGCATACATGTTTCACTCCAAACAAGCCTAAGATGGTATCAGTAAATTTTTTGGATAGACACTTCTGGAAAAGAATTCTAGAGAAGCATAACATTACCACTACAAAGATGATTGAAGAATTCAGAGAAAAATTGAACATATTTAGGAAATCTACTATATGCAGGGCTGCTAAGAGGAAGTTAAAGAAGAGCATTAGACTACGCTCATGAATATTTGAAGCTGTAAGATTATATTTAAATTTTGAAACATAAAAATCTCAAATCAACAATGGAATCACAATCATCAAGGAATCAAAAACTTATTGTTGCAGTTTAAGAGATTATACATTTGTTTTGAGCTATGAAAGAATGATGGAGACACTTGAGGCCCATACTTGGATGGATGGTTATTTCTTAAAGACTAAATTTCAAAGGCAAATAATTATTGTAGTTGGAAATTATGGAAATAGGGGCATATATCTTATAGTGTAGACAGTTGTTAAAGTTTAAAATATTGATTCTTAGAGTTAGTTCTTATCACTCCTATTAGTTAATTTGAAGTTGGACGATGGAGATGGAGTCATAATAATTTATGACATAAAAAGGTAGTTTTTTACTTGTGTTATTTGTATGATTCTTCATTCTAGGCATACGCATGGTCAATGTACATCGAAGACCTCAATAAACAATTGAATAAATTGTACAAAATTAGACCTAGATATGTTTCTCCTTTGCTTGAGTATCCACAAGAGAGTTGGGCTTGGTCATACAATTCATTTGAGCCAAAATGTCTAACTATTGATAATAACCTGAGAAAAACTTTAATGATTGGATCCTATTAAAAAGAGACAAACCAGCGGTCAATATGATAAAAACCATCTAGACAATGGTGATAAGGAGACATGCTAAAAGAAGGATATATGCCTATACATGGAAATCAGATATTGCACCTACAATTGTGAAGAAGCTAAAAAAATAAAGAGGTAATGCAATGGAGAATTGAATGGAATGGTGAAGGAGCATACGAGGTTAGTAAAGGGGATAGAAAGTATCTTGTAAGACTAAGAAGGGATAATCATTGTAGTTGCAAAGTATAGGACCTATATGGCTACCCATTCAAATATATCATCAATGCTATCAATCACTCTAAATAAAAATCAAAGGAATTTATGGCTAATTGCTATATTAAAAAAACCTTTTTAAGATTGTATGACCAAATGTTGTACCCTATTAGGGGAGTGATCTTTTGGCCATTGAATGATTTGGAGGAAATATATCCATCAACTAAAAGAGTGATGCTAGGAAGGCCAAAAAAAGGCAAAGATGAGAGATAAAAATGAACCAAAGAAAATAACAAGTGTAAGCAAGATGTCATAAAAGGGTCAACTTCAAAAATGTAGGAAATGTGGTGCAATTGGACACAATAGTAAAATATGTAATGTATCAAGACCTAAGGAACAACATGCCAATATAAGTAATTAATACTTTTTTTTAATTTTAATCTAATTATTAATGTTAACATTATGCATTTGATTTTAGTTGAAACAACATTAACTCAAGGACCTTGTGTTAAATAATTGTCAAAAGTAACTGTATAATGCTAAGCTAATGATTCTTGTATCTTACAAATTACAATGCTACTCATTTTACCCAATTTATGTTCAGTAAACATGGATTCAAAGTTGCATGTCTACTACCAATCAATGTCTTCCTAGTCAGTAAATACTAATTTTAAACGTATATGCATTCATTACCAATTTCATCGATTTTAAACTTATATTAATGTTTATTAGCAAGTTGGTTCACAAGTTGCTAGTTCTACAGTCACTACTCAAAGGAAATATAGGTAAGTCGATCGAAGATCTTTTAAATTGTCATTAGCCAAAAGGTGTTAGATTTAAAGATAAGTCCAACATAACCTTAAGACAATTACAAGCTACTACAAAAGGTGAGCAACAATTGGGACCAGCAACTAACAAGTTGGCAAACCAGACATTGTATTTGGTGTATCAATGTATTTCAATCTATGACAATTGATTTGGTGTATTTTGTAACTAAATTGTTAATTTGCTTATGGGTTGGTTGTATATATGATAAATACACAATAAATATTTATATATGATAAATCGTGTATGTAGGGAGATTTGATATTATTTGGATCTAGTAGGTTGTATTGTATGATTTATAGTGGTATATGTGTCTCCATTAGGTTCATATTCTACTCCACTTTTCACAGGCTTGATTCATAATGTTATTAGTCCAAACCTAAATTTTCTATTTTTTAGTGATTAGATAATAAGTTAATAAGCTAGTAATGGAAATTTTGTTATGGATTAGAAGTAAATAGTAAGCTAGTAATAGAAGTTGTTGTATTTAATCCCTTATAAAGTAATCCTTACATGATAAGTATTACATGATAAGAATTCGACTATACTTAAATATAGTCTAGCACATAATTTTATATCTCCATTTAATGATAAAAGGTATAAGTAAATTCATACGTACATTCATATTAGTCAAACTAAAATATTAATTTTACAACCATATAGAAGATGAATATTGAAATAACAACTAAATAAACCTTACAATTACATTAAATAACATCAACTTTGACTTTTTTCCTCTCTAGTCAACATCTCAATGCCTTACTTCATAATTTTCAATTGCACATCAACTTCCTTTGGTCTATATATACTTCTCCTTCTTTCAGCCACCTTTAGTGTAGATATTTCATTCTCCAATTTTTAATTATATAGTTAGCTCTCTTAAGAAATTGATTATCGTACTAGTGGAAAAATTTACAATTATCGATAAGGTAATTGGGATATCCTAAAAATCTTCTACCTAAATTACTATTGCTTCATGATGTCCTCAATCAAGCATATATTCCTTGAAAGCAAACCGCTTTATTTATATTATTATAATTAGAGCTAATAGATGTTGAGAATTCCATCTACAAAATTACAACAAGAGTTTTATAATCATTGATCAACAATATGATTATTTCAAAGATAATAAAGAAATTGATGCTTTCAAGAATATTCACAAAGGCCCACCATTTAGTTAAATATAAGAACATGCACAAAAGTACATCATTTTGTTTAACATAGTACAACTTAGATGATAATAGGCTTTGATAATTTGTCTTTTACAAACCATTATGAAGTTGAATATAGGATTGCAATGCGAGGTACCCCAAATCAGACCAAACTCCCATGATGAAGTTGCTCCTTACGTAGGTGGAAAGTAAGTTGATAAACCAAAATCAGACAAAACTCCCATAAAAACTAGTTGGACTGCTTGATCATAGTAGTAGTAATTTGTTTAATATACCATATGACAACTACTAGAGCATAGTCTAACTTGTAAACATTTGCAGGGTTTTGTCGTCAGAGATTGGCAGGGTGTTGACAAAGTAATACCTACCTTAATTTCCAGTAAACCAGTAACAAACGAACTACTACTCTTCTTGGGCCGGGGCCTACTAAACCTCAAACTACAAAAGTTTCATAAAGGCGCATGTCTTCTTCCTGATCCAATACTAGGTCAAGCCTGAAAAAAATTCCGAGTTTGGGATTTGGGAACAATAACGGAGAATTGGTTGGATTTCGGGACTGATTAACGAAGATGAAGAAGCACGTTGTTTATAATCGAAAAGGGGTCGGCTCGTTTTCGTTGTTGATGTTGATGTTATTGTTCTTGTTGTTTGTGAATGGAAGCAAAGCAACGAATTCAGCTTCAGCTTTTGTTCACAACACTATCTACTCTCACAAGATCGTCATCTTCTCCAAATCCTATTGCCCGTAACCCTTCTGTCTCTTTCGTTGCTTCTGTTTAGTTTTTCCCTTTCGTTATTTATGGACTCTGTTTCTGTGTGATCTTCTGATCTTGTATGGAAGTTGATAGAGAATGCGTCAGTCATCAAATTAATGCCCTGATGACCATTTTCTGTGGAAGTTGAATTTGATGGTGGATGTGTATTCTACTTGTTTTTAGATTTTAGTTCCTGAATTTATTAGAGACGTAAGAGTTCTTGTAGTCAAATTGTTCAATTGTTCTGCTTGGAATTGATTAGTGCAAGTGTGTAACATCGGAAACCAGATGTGGTTTTGTGTTGCTTTTCATTGCAGGTACTGCTTTCGTGCCAAGCGCATATTTAGTGAATTAAAGGAAGAGCCTTTTGTCGTTGAGGTTGATCTTCGAGGTATCTTTCAGCTTAATTCTTGTGTTTTTGGTGACTGCTACATTTTGAAATATCTGGATTAGTTGTTTAGGCTTTCATTCTATGCATGAATGCTTGCAGATGATGGTTCTCAAATTCAATATGTTCTGCTTGATCTTGTCGGCCGAAGCACATTCCCACAAATATTTGTTAATGGCAAGCATATTGGTGGCTCGGATGGTTAGTCTGCTCCATGTCTAAGCCCTTTGTTTCTCTATGTTTTGCCATATTCTCATGGTTTTGATTTTTATCCTATCATGTTTGATTTGTCTGTAACCATGATGTTGCTGCATCTGTTTTTCAGATCTCAAAATTTCTGTCGACAGTGGACAACTGCAAACACTTCTGGATACTGTTTCATGAATGAATGGGGAACAGAGTAAAACTAGCATTTCATAAGTTTCTTCTGCTACTAGAGACCTTTTTTTTTTCTGAGGATAGGGTATATTTTAGATCATCACTTTAGCTTTTGATAATATCTTGGAAATATTACCTTTTTCTAGCAATGAAAGCAAATGATAGGGGTTCTTATGTAATAGATTCTGCCTGCAATGCAAACAGAATCTCTATGAGTTGTGGGGTATGTCATATTCTATACCTTTGATCTTTCATCAAGTACTCTGATTTCGTGATAAATTTGGTACATGTTCAAATCATATCATAATTTCTGCAAGGAAATCAAAACCGTTTTCTATCAATTGCTGCATTTCTTGAATTTGGCCCTTTTAATGTTAACTACAATTGAGGAATTTATCACTCAAAAATTTTGCCAGGTCTACTTTCCTATCATATACCCCAACATTTGAAATGTTAGTTCCCCGCTGATGCAAGTAGTAAGTTAGAATTTCATGCTTTTTAGATGGAGGTAACGTGAAAGACATGAAGAAACTTCATGTTATTCGCATAAAGAATCCCATCAGTTGAGCAGTTATATTTCTATTTGCTGACAATATTTCTAAGAGTTTTAACATCATGGCACAACAAAAAAGTAAGCTAGCTGTAGATTATACATTTCAGAGGAGCGAGATATTGCTGAGGCCCAAGTAATTCTGTACTAATGTCGCTAGTGATCCAAAGCCTGATCGAGCCGAATCCGTTTTTTACTTTATCAGGATGAGACTGCAAATGTTTGTGGTCGCCAATTACCTTTTTGAGCGCTGAGCATACCTTCTTGGTCCTTTGAAAAGGTAAGATGAACCTCCCATCGCAATGACTTCAACAAGTTCTCAACTTCTCGTATTGTGCTCGACTTGTCCCGAACAATCAGCTTACCTCCAGGTCTTACTATTCTATCCACTTCAGCTAGGACAGGAGCAAGCTTACACCTACAAGGACGTGAATACAATTTGTTCATCGGACTAGAGAGGCAAAAGAATGGAGAGCATTGATTAATGTTATTGACCTCTTTTTCAGCTTTGAGAAGAGATGGTCTGCATGTAGGAGGTCATAAGTTCGAGGGTAAGTGCTGAAGGATTCACACCAATCATGATATATACCAAAAAGGCCTCGCTCATACATTATGGGAAGAGTATCTGGAGAGTCCACGTTTACTACGTTTATGACCCACACCTGAAGGTCCTTTAGAGCTGCTGCGAACCTGGATTGAAGCAAAGAAAATTTCTGATCCTAAGAACTAGATGTTAACAAGAAAGATAGGATGAGCAACATTCTTACCCTCCATAAACAGCTCTCATGTCCATAACATTTCTGACATTGGACCAACTGATGCCTAATCCTTTCATGTATGAGTTGCCTACAACTTGTTTCCAGTGTTCATAATCTCTGGAAAAATCTTCATGGGCTGGCTTGCCATAGATGCCCATCTGCGAGCTGTTTAGCCAGTACGGAGGACTCTGCAATCTACTAGGCCATTCCACAGGCCAGTGAGAACCTCTCACTGCCTCTTCAACTGGCACCCGGTGCATGCAAGCCTGGAGAGGTACATACCTGAAAGTACAAAGCTTCCATGACACTGGTATTTATCAATTCAACGGGCAATCGATGTTTTAATCAAATGTTGCTGTCATTCCCAGCTGTTGCTATCATCTAGATGTCTAAGTGAGAAAGCGTACCAGGCAGCGTCTGGATCATCCTCACTCTTGCACATGGGAGGGGTATTCTTCTTTCTTTGATCGTAACAGTCATTTGTCAAAGGTTTTCTGTATATTGCAGCGCCTATTGAGTTGATTTTGTCTTTCTTGATTGTCACAAGCTCCCAACACATGGAGACAGTCAATGCAGACATTGCTAGGACAATCAAAACGAGTCAGTTTGATGAATTTAACAAGTAGACGGTATCACACAACCCTACCTTGCCATATCTCTACATCTTCTTTAAGCTTCTGGTACACAGGAGTTGCCGACCAGACAAAATATCCTCCAGGTCGTAGAACACGATTCAATTCCAGAAGCAGAAGACCGCCTGAAGCATAGAACTATCCTTGTCATCCATCAGCATATAAAATTGATACGCAAGATGAAATAGCAGGCAACTCATTGAATATTCACTCTATTGGTATCATAAAAATCCAATTGACTAAAAGCTCGACATGAAATAACAAGTAACAATTATGACCTTCAGCGTGCCAAGGCACTCTACAACGTGCACAGTGTATAAGATCGAAGACCCTGCTTGGGAATGGCAGGCGCTGAGAACCCATAACAGCAGATATTGCTGGTATTCCTCTTTCAAGGGCAAACTGAACTTGAGCTTCATGTTCATCTTTAGGTGCAAAAGACATTGTTAGGACGTCCTTTTCAAAAAGATAGCCACCGAAGCTTGCAACCCCGCACCCAACATCCAAAATTACTCTAGTGTGCTTGCCCCATTGAATATTGGGCACTGCCTGCACCCATTAACACGTATTAGAATTGCCTAAGATGAATTTGAAGGCAAACGACTAATTCGAGGAGAAGATGCAATCTAGAATCTGAGCCCGTCACAAAAGTTGATGGTACCTGTTCAACAAAATCAATGTAGTGAAGCGCTCCATGTATGAACTGAGTCCCACCGCCGGGAAAAGTCAAGAATTCACCGGTCACCTTTACCCAATTTTGATGTCCCTTCACCTCCGCCAATAGGGTGTGAGGTACATTATGATACCATATCTGTTACCATATTAAAAGAGTCGCCGTAATTACTTTTCTTTTTTTTTTTTGAAAAAGAGTCTCTGTAATAACTCCAAAGGCGAAAGCACTCCAATAAAACTTGAGAGAACCGTTCATACCTTCTCTCTGCTTTTAGGCCATGTGATTGGCCTTTTGTACCCTTCAGGGACAGAGACCAAGCAAGTAGGCCCTTCCTCAGGGCAATGCCTTTCTCTATGTTCAAAGTGCTTGGTACTTCTTAACTGCTTTAACGCCCTCTGGTTGTCTAAACAAGGTATATAATCCGGACCTGCAGTCACATTGCAGAGGTGCCATTTATAGCCATAGATGCTTTCTTTACTGTCCGATTCCTCCTTTCGTCTCTCTTTCTCGTTCTCTGATTCGGACGCCTGAGTAGACCAGGACTTCTTAGACTCCTTTGACTCTTTTGGTATTCCTGATGCGCCATTGCCTGGAAATGATGTCTCCCCTACGTGCGATTCCGTAGCCTTAGTACCTGTTATTGTGTCTTGGACTGCAGCTTCTTGCTTGGTCGCCTGATTATCAACCTGGTTGTCAGCACTCTCTATTGTTTTTTCAGATTCCTGATTCTGCTGAGTTCCAGTGTTCGTTATGTCCGAATGAGCTTGTTTTCCCTCTTGTTGCTGGGTCTCCTGATTCTGAGAGGCTACTTGCTTCTGTTCCTGCTGTTTCTGTTGTTGTTGCGCCATTCTTTGTTTTTGATCCTCTTCTGATACATCATTCCGAGAGTCCTGTGAAACGGTCTGTATTCCAGCATCTTCGAGTCGTTGCTCATGCTGTTGTTCTTCATATGATTGCGCATTTTGTTGTGTTTCTCGTTGGTGTTGATCTCGATTGTCCACTTGACTCCCTGAATCCTGTGAATTTTTGCCACTATCAACCATCTGTTTTTCCTCCTCCGCATTACCTTGTTGCGCACTTTCAGATGCTTGATCTACATTCTCATTATTCGAATTCTTCTCGTTTTCTTTCTGCTGCTTTGCATCTGAGCTTGCTTGATCAGCCTGTTGGTTCTGAGTCATTTGATTATGTTTTTCTGTCTGTTTATGCTCTTCAACCGTCTTGCTATCAATCCCCGAGTCTTGTTTGTCTTTCTCATTCTCGTTATTGGCCTTTGGCTCATCAGATTTAATGGCGTCAGGGGGAAGATCACCAGGATTGTCTTCGAAAACAGGCTGATCAGTTTTGTTTGAAGCGTTTGTTTTATGCAAGTCAGTGGTTGATGAGACATCAGCCTCAACGTTGTTGGTGACAACAGCGTCTGTCTTTTCAGGCTCACTGGAGGAGGAAATCTCAGTCTCAACGTTGTTATTGAATAAAGAGTCTGTTTTCTCAGGCTCAACGGAGGAGGAAACCTCATTCTCAACGTTGTTATTGACAACAGAATCTGTTTTCTCAGGCTCAATGGAGGAGGAAACCTGAGTCTCAACGTTGTTAGTAACAAGAGAATCTGTTTTCTCAGGCTCGTTAGAGGAGGAAACCTGAGTCTCAACGTTGTTAGTGACAACAGAACCGGTTTTCTCAGGCTCGTTGGAGGAGGAAACCTCAGTCTCCAGGTTATTAGTGACATCAGAATCTGTTTTCTCGGGCTCATTAGAAGAGGAAACCTCAGTCTCAAAGTTATTGCCAGAGATATCATTATTCTTAATGGAAGATAAGACATCAGTGTCAACGCCAGAGCCGGTGGTGGTAAAGGTGGAGTCTTTGGACACGCGGTTGGTGGTTTGCGGTGGCACATCGGAGTTATAGGTGAGCATCCACACACCCACAACGCATAATGCGATGAAAGCTACGGTGGTTATAGTTGAAGTGTAGGAGGAGGAGGACGAGCCTCTCTTACTATTACGGGACCTGGAAGGAGCCATTTGTTTTGCTTAATTGCGCCAGGGATTTGTTTGTTTTTTGCTTTTTGTGTGCGTGTGGGATGATAAGATGAATTGGCGGAGAAGTTTGGGGAAGTGATTGTGGAGGTGAAGTAGATTGAGAATGGAAGAGAAAGAAAGAGAGAGAGAGAGATTTAGTTGACAGGACCAGAAAACAGAGAAACATTCCAAAGGTGGAAAGTCTCTACGATCCTGAAGAGTAGGAGAAGGGAAATGCGTTACACTGCGATACTCGTTTCTTGAGAGTTTGTGAGGTGAAGAGAGTATCGCAATAATGTCCTGATTAATATTTAACTCAAAAAATTTTTAAAAATTATAATAAGATTTTATAAATAAAACAAAATATATGACTATTAATTAATTTAAAATAATTAATGAGTGACATTTAAATTAAATTAATCCATTTTTTAAATTCAAATATATTAATACAGGTGTAGGCTGTCCTTAAAACACTTACAACGTTAAATTACAGATTAAGCCCAGAAAATGAGTCTTGCACGGTTGGCATTCTAGTAGTCTAGGTAGACCCCGTCAGGAAAAGGTCGGTTTAGAAGAACCCAACATATAATGGTCCTGGTGATCGTAAAAATTTGGTTCCAAGGCTAACTGACTCGTGAAATGAGTTTACAAGAATCCGATATAGATTACAGTATGTATGCAGCAATTCCAGAGATGCCAGTGGGATAAGGTCTGAGAAGGGAAAGGCCATGCATGCTAAATTGCCAATGGTAAATACCGTACCACATTTGACTCAATTGTTTAGAAGACCATCAATCTTCTATTCTAAATAGCTTTTCTAAGAACATGATCTGAAATGTTGATATGTGATGTGATCACCAGCTACTTCTGTTTAATATGATACGAGGGTTATTCGCTTATTTGTGTTTACGTGGGACAAAGTGAAACTGAAACCCCAACATGGGCCTGAACCATACTTCAGATCAGGTCTTTGGACACGAGAATGTGTGACGTTCCTTTGTTCAGTTCAGAAAGCATTGCAGGTTGGAATGTCCAAACCTAGAAAATGCTCCGATAAAACTCAACACCCTGCTTTCTTGATTTTTATTCAACTCTGAACACTGATTGCCTTGTCTTTAGACTGATTCATCTATATGACTATTACTCCAACGTTAAACTCCTACAAGTTGATCTAAGGTACAGAAATAATATAACACGTAGCATAGACTTTATTATATGTCGCGGATCGTTCATAAAAGGGTTAAAAATGAAGGAAACGTGAAATACCTAATTTTAGTTTCATCTCAGCTGCTGAAGCAGTTTCCAAGGCTAAAATGAGCGAATCTTCACAGCAAATGATCACCGACACGTAGTTAACATCTTTCTACAGTTTTGTCAAAATGTAAATGCTCTTAACGAGTCAAAGGATTCGTATTCTTACGAATGATATGAGCAACTGTAGGAAACCTTAACCTTTATATATAGCTTTCATATCAGGCTTCTAAATCACAAGCTTGATATGGATCTGGTCTACACTAATTGGGATCCATTAATTTAGATCATTTATTGAGTCACTTTATTACCCTTGTTTAGATCAAATTACGTAACTTAACCGATAATTTATTAAAAAGTCAAAAATTACAATTAATAGTTGTCTAACTAATGGGAAAGGACAAAAATGTCTTATATTCTCTCCCTTGGACACTTATTAATTGCAATTTTTATTCAAGTTTAAAAATAGTTTGAAAAGTCGATTAGGTCACGCAGTTGTATTGGTACCAAATTTAAAAATTGAAAACATTTGATCCAAAGATAATAAAAATCTAACATTCCGTCCTATAAGACTTTCAATACCGAAAAATATCAAACACATGTGTCATATGTGACACAAGTCCAATATAATCACAAATATCTAATATCTTACTAACATGAATGGGAAAATAGAGTGTGGCAAACTAGGATGATACTTGTATGATCTAATATGTATATCTTTGTTTGTAGGTCTCGATTTCTCCAACTTTATGCTAAACTACATGTGCTAAACTGCGACAGAAAAATCCTTTTTTCTCTTACTAAATGCTAAACAGTATTAGAGAAAACTTTGTTTTCTCTCATCAGATGCTAAACAGCATTAGAGAAAACATTTATGTTCTCCAACTAAATGCTAAACTACATTAGAGAACCTTCATGGGATTAAAAATTTATATCCCTCTATTTCATGTGAAACTTTAAGGATATCTGTATAAACTGTAAGTGTTTAAATGACATAGGATCAAGGTCAATTTTTATAAATGCCGAATCACCTTTAAAATTCTTAAGATTAACACAAATTTTAAGGCTTTCATATGTATTATGACTATACACAAGAACAGTTATTACTGAGGAAAGAATGATGATCTATATTAATAAATAACCATAATGTCATAACACAAAAAATATACAAACATTTAAGGAGAAAATATAATGACCCCTAATTACTGTTGTCTAAGGACCTTAACACACCTATACCGGATACATGTTTAACAAGCACTAGTGGGCAAAGTCCTTTAGTCAACAAATCAGCTAACATCTCCTCAGTCCTGATATGCTCCACTTCGATGTCACCTTTCTGAATCAACTCCTTTATGGTCAAATATTTGACCTCCAAATGCTTAGACCCTATGATACTCTTGCTGTTGTTACTGAACAACACTGCAGCAAGATTATCACAATATAACCGAATGGGTGTAGCTATTGAATCTACCACAGACAACTCTGAAATCAAGTTTCTTAGCTAAATCGCCTGTATAACAGCTCCCTAACATGCAACAAACTCTGCATACATAGTTGAGGAAGTTACCAGTGTCTGCTTGACACTCTTCCACGATGCTGCACCATCTGCCAATATAAAAATGTATCCTGAAGTAGATTTACGATCATCCGGACACATAGTAAATTCAGATTCTATATACACTTTGAGATTTAAATCGTTGACTTTTTTATATGGCAACGTATAATCCTTGGTATCCTTTAAGTATCTCAACACTCGTTTCACTACATTCTAATGGTCCACACCTTGGTTAGCCAGATATCGACCCAGCAGTCCAACAGTAAATGCAATGTCAGGTCTAATGCACACCTGGGCATACATCAGGCTACCAACTGCACTAAAGCAAGGGACATTCCTCATAGCCTCTCTCTCAACTTCATTCTTTGGACACTGTGCCAAAGATAATCTCTCGCGATGAGAGATAGATGCTACAATAGGTTTACATTCAACACTCGCTCAATGTATACTTGTTGGACCTCATTTCCGAAGTCCAACTCTTGCAGAAAATCATAAGACTTGAGATAATTCCAATAGAGAACACCTTAATCATTATCGGTTCATCTTCTTGCTCTG
>JAOTAY010000189.1:24766421-24780294 GCA_025629805.1 Erythroxylum baracoense
TTTTGATACTTAAGTTACATGCCAAAAATGCCCTCAATTCATTCTTATGCATTTATTTCACTAACTAGCGAAATAAACTTTTACTCACATTGTAATAAATAATTAATCTCTAAAAATGATTCTATCATGATCCCAAGAATTATTCTAAGGCAAAAATTAAAATCTCATGCTTCTTCCATAAATTATTATGCTTAATTTAACGAAAAATTTCGGGGGCCAACAATACTCTTTGTGAGAGGCTCAATGAGTGTTGAGATCTATCCCGGTAAATCTGTATGCCAAGGACAAAATATGCTTCATCTAAATCCTTCATGTCAAAGTGTTTGGCCAAAAGTTGCTTTACCTCATGCAACATAGCCAAATCATTTGACGCGAGCAAGATATCTTGCATATACAATAGTATGAAGATAACTTTGGTCCCCCTGACCTTATAGCATAAGCATCTTTCATCTTTGTTTTCCACAAAACCGAATGAGATTAAAACCTCATCAAAGTTTAGGTACCATTGTCTGGAAGCTTGTTTCAAACCATATATTGATTTAGTCAACTTACAAACTTTGTCAATTGCATCTTGATGCTGAAATCCTTCAGGTTGCTCCATATAGACCTTCTCATTAAGTTTACCATTCAGGAAAGCAGTTTTAACGTCCATCTGATGTAGCTCCATGTCATAATGAGCTATTATTATCATAATCACTCTAAATGCATCCTTCGAGGATACAGGAGAGAAGGTAATATTGAAGTCAACTCCTTCTCTCTAAGTGAATCTCCTGGCAACTAGACGCGTCTTAAACCATTCAACTTGACCCTGTGTGTCTTTCTTGGTCTTCAATAGCCACTTGCAACTGACATACCTGCAATGTTGAGGTTAATAAATAAGTTCTCATATCTTATTATACCTTATAGTTTGCATCTCATCCTTCACTGCTTCCTATCACATGTCCGCATGGGGTCCATAAACGGCATCTGTAAAAGTAAATGGATCCACAACATGTCCTATGTCATAGTCTTGCTCACCCAAATAGATTATATATAATGATGAGATAGCAAGTCGCCTCTCTCTGGTAGATTTGCACAACTGCATAGGTTCTTGTATCTCAGAAACCTCTTCCTGAACATGTATAGGTTCCTGTGCCTGCATAGGCATGATACTTGAACCTTTTTCTACCGGACCCAACTATATGAGAGGTAGACACATAATAATCGTAGTGTCCATCCTGCTATCTCCTAGAGGATGTGAAGATCCTCCCTCATCATGGACATCATATTCTAGAAACTTAACCGTCTGCGATTTCACTATTCTAACCCCTCCTTCTCTATAGTAAAATATGTACCTTTAAAGTGGTTGGGATAACCTACTAAATAGTAACGAGTGGGAGAGGTTGCAATTTGTTCTCATAAGGATTATATATCCTTACCTCAGTAAGGCAGCCCCACACACGAATATGTGCAAGACTTGGCTTCCTTCCAACCTAAAGTTCAAAAGGTGTCATTGGTACTGACTTACTTAGGACTTAATTCAAGTTATACAATGTCGTCTTGATGGCTTCACCCTAAACGAATTCGGGTAGATTAGTCCTGCTCTATATTGACCTCATCATGTTCTTTACGGTACGATTGAGCCTTTTAGCCACACTATTTTGCTCAAGACTACCTGGCATAGTGAACTGAGTCACTATTCTAACTAATTCCAAATACCTAGCAAACGAACATTTTTCTTATCCAACAATCTCATATCTTCTATAGTATTCCCCTTCCCTTTCAAAACTGACTATCTTTATTAATTTTTTCAACTGGTTCTCAACCTCAGTCTTAAAGATCTTGAACTTATCAAGAATTTCAGACTTTCTTTAAGCAAGAACACATAGTCATAGCAGGAATAATCATCTATAAACGTCAGAAAATTTCTAGCATTACATAACGTTATTGTATAGGGACCACTAACATCTATATGTATGAGGTCTAATAAACCAAAAGCACGAGTTAACCCATTTTTCTTTATCTTGGTCAACTTACTTCAACAACAATCAACACATTTCTTTAGATCACTGAAGTCTAGAGTTGGGAGAATGTTATCATTTATCAATCTTTCAAGTCTTTCCCTGGAAATGTGACCAAGACGTTTATGCCACAACATTTACGATGTTTCCTTTATGAAGGCTCTCTTTCAAGTAACAGGTTCAGCAACATAAGAAGAGACATACATTTCATTTGGAGTAAGACATATTCTATATAATTCGTAGGATAAGAAAGCAGTTCCGATATGTCTTGTATTGATAGAAATATTTACAACCGAATTATCAAATACAAAGCGATAGCCCTCTTTATCCAAAACTGATACAGAGATCAAGTTTCGTCTAAAAGATGGTATATAAAACGTGTCTCGTAAAATTAATACAAACCTCGTATCAAGGTTCAAACCTACATCTCCTACAAACAAAAAATCCACCTCTTCATAGTTGCCAACCATCAACTTCTTCTCTACTTTAGTCGGTCTTCTCCTGGACAATATTGTTGTTTACAGAAAAGGTGACTGAAAAATAGAAAAAGACAATGTAAAGATTAGTATAAATCCAAGATAACAACGATACTTAAAGCATTAAAGCAGTATCTATTCCGAGAATCCGATCACATATATTATAAAATACCTTTGGGTTGAATACATAATATATGTAATTAGACCCTCACATAATAGCGATCAGAGTACAAACCATCAACTCTCATAACATTACCACCTTTGGGCAAATAGATCATTTAAGCAACGACTTTCTTCTATCTAATGCCTTTATGAACATCTCACTACCCTATGTAAAGCCAACACCTATAAGCAAAATTACCAAACATAAGGCCAAAGACATCCCCCAACATGTAAGCAAAACAATCCAAAATACTGACTTGAAAGACCACTTTGGTGACTACATTCTCATTAGTATCCTAGAAAGTCCATAAACACAAAGGATACTCTTTATGTCATCCTCACATTCTATATGGGCATAATGTATGTGAAAATTAGCTATATATGCAAAAACTAAATGCACAGTCAAATAATCACATATTCGTACTGAAAATATCGTCTTTAAACTTTATTGGAGACTTTTATTCATAAAATTCTCAATGAAAGTGACTATCGTACTTTTCCGAGTACCAAACCTACTGCACGAGACATAAAACTTTTAAGTGTCTCCCTTATGTGCAGTTCGGAGTATTAAAATACACTCAAAATTATCTTTAAAAAGCTTTAAAATTTTTCTAGAATCCAATTGCCAACGTAATAAATCCAGAAAAATTGAAAAATCACTTTAAAAATTCTCTTGACCTGGAAACTGATCTAAAAGACTCAGTGTAACTTTATGGAAATTTCTAAAATTTTTCTTTTTTTATTTTTGGTGTTGACGTCAGCATCACTGTAGTATTGACGTCATCACAGCACTGTGCGCTAACGTCAGCGGGCATTAGCCTGCACGTGGGTAACGCACCACGTGTCTAGATCCCCGTTGTCCACGTGTCAGAACCAACGTGGTCTCGTGCGTCACATGCGCTAGCCATTCCGCGCTCGTGAGAGCACGAGTCGCGTGTGGCACGTCCTTCAAAGCTGGAGCCACTTGGTGGCACTCGATTGGCGCGTGTAACGCACCCACCAACCATACCGCCCTACGTCGGCACTGTAGCACCGTCGGGCACGTGCGCCTCAAACAGAGAGGGCACTTTTTGACATCCCTAGGATCTTTTTTTGGTTCTTTTTGGCCGTTTTCAACTCATTTTTCATAACTAGCCTTATATATACCACTTTTACGTAATCATATATGCAAAAAAAAATGAAAAACGAATCAAAAACTGATAAAAATCATAATAGATGGAAACCGACAAACCTTCGTTTCCAACAATCCAATCACGTAACCGCTCTGATACCACGTGTAACACGTAGCATAAACCTTATTACATGTCCCGGCTCGTTCATGAAAGGGTTAAAAACGAAGGAAATGTAAAATACCTGATTTCGGTTCCATCTCAGTTTCCGAAGCAGTTTATGAGGCCAAAACGAGCTCCGATTACCTGGGACCTTCACAGCAAATGATCACCGACATGTGGTTAACGCTTTTCAACAATTTTCTCAAAACGTAAGCGCTCTTAACAGATCAAAAGATCCGTATGCTTACGAATAATATGAGCAACTGTAGGAGACCTTAATCTTTATATATAGCTTTCATATCGGACTTTCCCACCACAAGCTTAATATGGGTTGGTCCACACTAATTGGGATCCATTTTCTTTCTAGACTTCGACCCATTGATTTAGATCATTTATTAGGCCATTTTATTATCTTTGTCTAGATCAAATTACATAACTTAATAGATAATTTATTGAAAAGCTAAAAATTACAATTAATAGTTATCCAAATAATGGATAAGGACAAAAGTGTCCTACAAATGAATCAAACAAACACGCAACTCTTTGTACTCTCGTGTATAGTTGGCTAAATGTTTCTGTCTTCGCAGTTATTTCATGGATTCTCGCACACAGACATAAAAGGGACGAAAGAAGACTAGACGAGGGAGCTTTGATCACAGGCGAAAGAAAAGAATTAAGCTAGCACAATTAAGGGACATTTCAGAGCTGACTCTGCTGCCTTATCCTGATACATGCATACATATCTCCAGTGCCTACGTTAACCTGTAGCCTTCCTGCTCAAACAGCTTAACAAGTCTCGAAACAAGAGCACAAGTGAAAGTTGCCCTTTTCCCTTTTTAGTCTTTCTTGAACTTCCTCGCTTCAGGTTAGCTTTGTTCAAAGTTTGTCTCCTAGTTACTCACAAGCTAAATAGGTTTCTCTTTGAGTAAAACTAAGCAGTCAATTTCGTTTAAAGCCTACTTATTCCAAATCTCCATTGGATCACCTGATCTTGAGGGCTAGTTGAGGAGAGCAAAAGAATCGATTTTGTTGTAGCCCATCTGAACTGTAACAGATACCTCACTAACCGGAGTGCCTGCTGGGAGGGGACCACAACAATTCTGACCACAAATTTGTTAATTATGGTACTGCGTTTGTTTCCTATAAATCAGGCCTCAACCTAGCTATCATTCCCCACTGCAAACTGCAAAACTTGCTAACAACCCTAGTACTCTTTTTGTTGTGGCTTTGGCTATGCCAAGAATTATATCCCCAGCTTACGGTTGTTGTATTCCTCTTATACACTCACTCTTTTCTTCCTCTCCGTGAACTGTCTTGTCTTTTTCAAGATGCTTCCAAGTAATAAACAGACAATGATACGTATCTTTACTTCCATAGCCAAGTGTCTTATTATAGGCTCTCAGTCGTTCTCATTCTTTTGTTGTCAAGTTCACGGATAACACTATTTTCAATAGCTGACTGACGTGGTAAAGTTACAGGAAATGACGATCTTACGGCAAACCAAAACTGGGGATCGACAGAACCAAACTTTCGGTGTATGTGTTAATTCAATAGAGGTCTGTTATGCTAGAATGAAGCTAGCAGCCATATATTGGTTTCCAGGAGACCAGATCAAAATAGGTCGCGTTGTTTGTATTATAGTTTGAGATCAGAAAACAAACTGTACATGGAACAAGTTTGTGGGCTAAAGCAACTAAACTTTGACAAAGCTTTTTACTTTGAAGAGGAACTGTTGGAATTTGATCAATTTATACGTGTATGGAGATTTTCTGGCAGCATAGATTCTCTTGAATCGTGGTTTCTCAAATATGAAAATTGAAGAGGCGAATTTTCATGAGAAAGCATTCTCAAAAGTCAGTTTACGCTCCTGTAAAGTTCTTGGTAAGAGCAGCTCTTCTAGTATCTGGGATGGAGTTGATCAATTACTACGGATCAGACAAGTGATATTTCCTTCTTAGCTCGTAGCTACAACTTTATTAAACAAATATTGGTCTGTCAGATTTCAATTAAGACTAAGATGGAAATCACCATTGTTAGTTGGTTCTTGAATGAGGTAAATACTAAATAGTGGTTCTGGTCTTCTTTCATTGTTATGTGAAGAAATTATATGAACTGGGGCATTCTATTCCAATAACAGCATGCATTAATGAAATTAAGGATTCAAAATGAAACATTTTGATTTCAAACGTACCCTTTGTATCCTAGGAATGGTGGTTAGAAGTTGAAAATCTTTAGCTGCTATAAGTATGCCCCATGAAACAATTCAAGGATGCAAAATAACCAAACAAATTGATACATGAATTATTTGTTCGGCTTCTTCCCTATCCTCCTATTTTTGAAATCCTAGTTATCCTTTTGACCTAACATGCCAAAAATTTGTGTATATATGGTCATCTAGTTATCCTGCTTCTCAGGAATCGATCTTCATTTCATGCCCGTTTGCGTAGATCTTCTTTTACCACAGGTTTTTACTTGTGAGGCCTAATTTAAATGGGGGAAGGGAACAACTATATGATATTCATTTCAGAAATCTCCCTTCAGATGAAAGAAACAGAATAGAAAAATGCAAAACAAATGTTGATAGAAACATGTCAGGAGACAAGCAAACTCCCTAGTCCCTTCTCAGAATGCTTGCATTTTTTTTTTAATTTCAACCACACAAAAAAAAAAAGGTAGAACAACCCTAAACTTTCAAATCATCATGCCCACAGTTTCAGCACTTAAAACTCTACCTAGTTCTATGCAACTCAATGGTAATGTAAGAAGCTTTTTCCAACTCTTTTCCATCAATTTCCAACATAGATAAATCTTTTTCTTCGTCTTCAAGCTTATTGCATATCGACTGTAAGAAACATAACTCAAGTAATTTTAGCCCGTGAGCATTTACTTTTCAAAGCTTTCAAGTGCCAGCTACAACTCCCCATATCAATGTGCTCTTTTAAAACATAACAACAAAAACTCAACACTTCTTAAAGTCAACGGTCAAAAAACCTAATGTTCTTCCAAATACATACATGAGTGTCATTTAGCTGTCAGACTAAGTTTATGCTGTTCATATGTGCCCATGTATAATCGGAAACAATTAAGTTCCTTTCCACTAGAACGCTTAACCAAAGATTTAGTAAAGCACCTCAACCTCCAACCAAAAGGTGCCAATTTTCAGGGAGAGTTAATTACATAAGAAAAACTCACTTAAAGACAAAAGCTCCACAAATAGTTATTCTGAAAATTAAGTTCATCTTGATCAATATTTAATATATACCTCCTTCATGTTTTGTTTTGTACAAGAACAATGTAACTTGATTCCCTAAATGTTCATTTTTTTATTATTAGTTGATTGTGTTTTCTTCATACCATAGTGATCCAAGCCACTAACACCAATAACAAAAGACTTTATAGTTAGACTTTTGTTTAGTTTCTACTTTACTTTGTACATAGGAAAGTTGTCTAGTTTGATTATAGCTAAAGCTAGTTTTATTAATCTTGGTGTGAGGATCTTTGACATGGAACATGTACATGAGATCTCATTACATCAAATCAAATGCAGTCATGGTCACATTTGATTAGGTAAGCAGATGACTTTTGCAAGCTCAAAATGAAACAGAAAATAGTCATCTATGCTATTTTATACTTTACTCAATAGTTTTTAATTTGCGAAGGAATTGCTAAATGAGCTGTACTCAAACATTCGCTATAGAATTTTTCTTTTTCTTCCTTACCTCTAAACGTCATACCCCAAAGTGAGGAAAAGTGTTATAAATCCTTGATTATCAAGAAGACTTACGATTGAAGATGAAATATCTCCTCTTATTTCTTTCAAATTTCGTTCAGAAGTTAAAACTTCTTTACCAATTTTTTTTTTAAAAAAAAGAGAATCCACGGAGTAAGAATTATCATTTCTATGTAGTGCAATGACGCATCAAACTCTCCGCATGTAGCATAACAGTAATCTAGGACTCAAAGAAGCAGACAATTTTGAAGAAACAATATCTTTTATTGGGAAAAGAGAAATTATATGTTGAACTTGTAAAAGCTACTGTACGCAATAAGGGAACATGCAAAATGTCAGATGGTTAGTTTGTAAAAGGAAAGCTTCTCAATCTTTCAGTTTTGATGGGCATAATCCAAATTCTTCCCTTAACAACATACTGTCTTTCTTATTCACGTCTGCACAGCCATATGCAAGCAAGAGCATCTCTACCTAAAACAAAGCATATTAATACCTTCTTGCAGAGTGCATTAAAGGAGAGTAGCAGTTGATGAACAATGTTTCCCATTTCATCGTCCATGTCACATCAATGCATGTCTACTCTAGTTAAGGAGCTCAAGAGGAGGAGAAATGGGTAATAAGAAACACTCTCACTATCTCACATGGTCAAGTCAAGAGAGAGAAAGGAAGAAAAAGAGAGAGAGAGAGAGAGAGAGGGTGTGTGTATGTGTTTGTATGAGCGCGTTTTCTTTCACCTTTTGAACTTCAATGCTCATGCATGGCTGGACTCCCCCCAATACCATATCATAACGCGTCATGAGAAAAAAGATGTTTGTCTTTGTAGTTTGTCCAACTAAAGAAGAATTCAACTTTCGTTCCATTTCAAACCGGCAAACTTACGAGTAAGCAGGGAAAAAGTATGTTCTGAAGGTCCAAACCAAGCGTAAATGCAGATTCAAACACAGAAGACAAAAACATCATACCCCTAATTAATTAATAAATAACAAGAAACAGCCACGCACATATGCATATTCTAGCACTACTACACATCATGCTTGCTCATCTTGTACTCGCAATGACTTTACTAAAGAAGAAGAAAATGTAGGAGAGAAGGAAAAAATTTTGAACTTGCCATTAAATTTTTGAACAAATACAACTAAATGTCCCGCATTTCCTCTCAAAGTTTCCTGCTTTCTTGAAATTTTCTCTTTCGTGACTCCTACTTCCAAATGGATTTGTCAAATGTACTTCCTTACTACAATTATCAATGATTATCATTTCAAATATTTGGCAACTTATAGCGAGAAAAGATAATATAAAAAGAGAAGGGAAAGGGAGAGACAAGAATGTGGTGTTTGGTGTTTTCATCTTGGACTTGGAAAGAATTGCGTACCAGCCATGAAGGCGTTGAATGGAGCGGGGTAGATTGATGAAGGATCTACAAACACCGCGTTCGACGAGGTTGCAACTGTCACACAAGCACCACCGCCTGTGGGGGACGTTGCGGTGGTTGCAGTGGCGGTACGTGCAGTGATCAGATTGAGCGCTTGCTGTGATCCACTACCACCACCGGAGGATGTTTCTCCACCGGCCATGAAGGTGCTTTCTGGGCCTTGATCGTAGAGAATTCCTTTGAACACATGACCCCCAATGTTCACTGTAGCTTTGTAAGCGAACTGGTCGTCGTTTTCATCTACGCCACTCACTCGCATGCATTGGAACAGCGCTTGAGAGTTGATTTCCAGCGGAAATTTCCCTAATTCTAACCCTAAACAATAAGATTTCAGAAAGAGGCCTTAATGTGAATCGGCTTTTTATAAATTAGTATATAAAAGTGTGGTAATAAATGGGGTTTTGATAAATTATTGTGCGGAAGAAATGGCAGAAGGAAAGAAAGCAGAGAGAATAGAGGGTCATACACAGATATCAACACATGACAGACACACACAAAGAGGAAAAATAGTTTCTTCCCCTCGATCCACTCTGGTCAGGAATACTAAACAACAGTATTTGTAAAAGGAAAAGGAAGAAAAGCTGATGGGGTTTCCTATGGAGGTCGATTTCATTACACGCAACGCAATCGAGCATGCTCTCCCACTCTGTGTCTTTCTCTCTCTTCACATTTTCTCGATGATTCTCTGAGGATGTGTCTATTTTCTTCTAAAGACTAAATCTTTGGAACTGTGAGTCGTGCCAGGGAAAAAGAAAATAAACAAGGTGAGAGTGTGTGTTGCGTGTATATAGATGTCTGTACCTGACGTGTTGGTTGGCAAACGAGTGCACGCAAGAGAGGAAGAACTAGGATTTTCTCTGTGTCGTTTGGAATTCTCTCCGCGAAGCTGTAGTTGTTGCTGCTGCAAAGTAGCTAACTGTTGTTGTCTTTCTCGGCGCTTTGCAGCAGGAACCCAAGTACTTTTCACATGGGTTTGGCACCCAAATCCTCGGCTGTTACAACAAGTTCTACATCGCATGTGTAAGCAATCTTTCTTGGCTTGGTTGCCACAGTCTTGGCAACTTATGCCTCCACCCCCACTAGACCTCATCATCATGAAGCCTGATCTCGACGGCGATTCATCAGAGACGTTGATAGAGCTCCTTCCAGGTCCTACTCCTAAACTAACGGCAGATACATAGAGATCTTGCTGTGGATTTTGGTGGCGTTGGTTGAGAAACTCTTGTTGTTGCCATAGCTCCAAGCCCTTGTAAGAAATGTCTTCATTTTTGTACCAAATCCAGCTTTCTTGTGGGATTATTATTGGCGGGTTGTTGTTTTGTTGCTCCTCTTGATTATTACTTCCTCTTCCACTACCTAGTGAGAACAAGCTAGCCATACCTCTAAAGCTGACCCAGACCTCAATTGTGGTGACAGACAATCCATATCAGAGACCACCCCCCCTCAGCCTTTGGCTTTTTGATTGGAATCCCAGAAACCAAATGCAGAAAGAAGCCTTTGAACTTCCCGAATTTCGGGTTCTGAGTAGAAAAGGTAGTGCAGTACTCGATTTTTCTCGGAATTCTTGTCCCCTCAGATTCTTGTATCCTTGTATAGAGACTAGAGTATGTTCCTGTCTTTCTCTCTCTCTATGTCGTAATCTCTTAAAAACCGTGTCAAATGAACAGTCTTTGTTTAATTTTCGTCTTGTGTTCTTGGTGTTGATGGGTACTTGCAGGTGGGTTAGTTGGAAGATAGCAACTTTGACAACTTCAACTTCTCTTAAGAGAAACCTATCCTTTCTTCTTCTTCTTCTTCTATCTTTTACAGTGTTTGCAATAGCGACGAGGCATTAAAATTTAGAGACGCAGAATCACAGCTGCTTCTCTCTGCAACGCCGCCATAGCCTCTCTCTCACTCTGCTACCCAAATTTAAGTCTCTCACCACCCATCTCTCTCCGTGTTCCTGATTTGTTGCAGTGATATGAAAACCTTTTTAGCTCTCTGAGAAACTCCTCTCTGTGTGTCCCTCTACAACTAAAACAATCTTTTCTTTGATCACTTTCTCTTTAACAAAAAAAAAACCTCTCCCATTAGCTATGGATGTCACCATCTCATCTCTCTATCTAACGGAATGATCACATTTTCATCCCCATCCCAACGACTCTTCAGCCGCCACGTGTCGGTCCATTTCCTATTTCTTCCATGAAATTTGAGTGACGAGTATAAGAAGGGAAGTCTTACCCAATGATTTTAGTTTTCAATGCGTGAAATTTAGAAGGTGCATGTGAGGGTGTAGCTGTAAAGCATAGTCTCGTCCACTGTAATAAGTTATTTTTTATGTTTTTTTGATTTGTCAGCATTTAGTGTTACTGTTTAGCCATGCAATTACTGACTAATTTTAGTTTAAGATTTGGGTTAGTGAAAAGAGGCGTGCTTTTATCGAATTCTTAAAGTATTTCTGAATTAGGCGGTTTTCTTTTTGTGGGGGTACAGGGTAACACGGCGCCACCTCGTACTTGTTTATTTAATTCCCCTTACAAAAATGTATCAGAAATAATTAAGCTCACATGCAATTGCAATTACAATCGCAAATGCCAAAGAGAAAAATTATGCGTCATGTGGATACAGTAACATTCTATTTCAATATTCATTTTTTTCTGATTCATTCAGCTCCGGTTTTCATATTTTAGTGTCGTCCTCGTGCAATTTGGCCTTAATTGACAGAGATTATCTTAGGTCTTATCGCACCCATGCCTTAGGACCTTTTTTTTTTGTTGGATATTAACTAATGGAATGAAATAGATCGGAAGGGAATGGTTTATAATGGAATGGAATGTAATATAGTAAAAAGTTGTTTGGGAGAGATGGAAAGATTCATAATATAACGTAGTGAAACATTGTTTAAAAAATGGATAGAATGGAATGTAATGTATAATAAATGACTATTATACTCCCTGATATTAAAATGGTTGTTACAAAAGGTTTAACGCTATGATCTTAAAACAGAAATCATGTCCAATTAAAAAGTCACGCACAATCGTGATAAATATTTTTTTTATATTTTCTATTTTAAAATAATAAAAATTTTAATAAAAGTTTTATTATTTTATTATTAATTATATACAATTTATTATTAATTATATAAAAATATTATTATTAATTATTTAATAAATTTTATTCTATTACATGTGATTTATATTTAAAATTTATTTATTTATATTTTATTTATACAGAAATATATATAAACAATTACAGAATAATTTTTTATATATTTTCTATTTTCATTAATAAACATTTTATAAATTAATAATAATATTTTAAAATCATAGCTCTTACAACAACCATTTTAATATTATGGGTATAATAGTCAATTATTATACATTCCATTCCATTCAATTCATCTTCCAAACAATGTTTCATTACATTACATTATGAACTTTTCCATCCCTCCCAAGCAACTTTTCACTATATTATATTTCATTCTATTATAAATCGTTCCCTTCCGTTCCATTTCGTTCTGTTCTGTTTCATTAACGTCCAATCAAACAGGCCCTAAAGGTCTTTAACTTTCTTTCCAATCTCATATTATTAGATAGCACATTTGTTGTCACTCTTCGTCCTCCACTTCGTTATGTTACCAATTAAGTAAAAATAACTCCATAAGATTGTATTACTTACCAACCATTATTCAAGTAGCAAATTTTATAAGGATTAATTACACATCTGATAAATACAAGTAACAATCAGCAAGGTTTTAGCAATTTTAAAATTTAAAAGGTTCAACCGATATTAAACAATCATAAAAATAGTTAAATATTGATAGAAGAATGTTGATTTTATTTTAAAGTTTAATTGAAAAACGAAACAGTTAAATAAAAATTAATTGGTTTATAAAAATCAATTAGTTTATAAAATCGACTGGTAATTAATAAATTGATCGACTTTTAACATCAATAGTTGTTAAAATGAATCGAACCAGAAAGTTAACAATCGAATTGAAAAATTTGCCAATTAAAAATTTTTATAGTTAAACCGAACGTCCAGTTTGGTCTTTTAATCGTTTCTTTTAACATATCTAAATTCATGTGACATTCATCTCTCTCTTAAACTATCATTAAACAAATTATTTAATTTATAAAAATCAAATTTATATATTTTAAATGACTTGACTTGACTTACGAATTAAAGATTTATTTAAAATACTTCTCAATTAACCTATCCTTCTTAATCTTTTTTTAGTGTTTCACATTTAACTTCAGTTAAAATAATACAAGAACAATTTTTAAAACGGTCTAACTACAAAAAATATAGCAAGACTCATTTTATTTTATTTTAATAATTTAACAAAATTAATAAAGTTATTCACAAATTTGAAATTTAAGGTAAGATAACTAATCTATCATTCTAATCTCTTTATATTAATGACAAGTATAAATGACTAGCAGAATTTATCAGGTTAATCAAAAGTTTTCAAAATTTCACTTAAAAATATTGAAGATCATGGTTTTGTTTCAAAAGGAACAATAAAAATCTCCCATTAGTTTTCCATACGTTTAATTCATTGCCAATTTTATTACCAATGAATAAAACATAAGATCAACTTCAAAAAGATTCACTTAATTGCCAAGCGAAGCGAAGATAGGGCCATAATTTAAGCAACATTCTTTTTATAATTTTATAAAGAAGTTGTTTACGTGATTTAAGCCAATAATTTTATTAAGTATATATACTAAGGACGAAGGGGATGGACAACTACGGAATTCATCTCCTTCGTCCGTTTAATCTGACGGTCATTACCCCCCCGTCTATATGTCGTATAT
>JAOTAY010000189.1:24780394-24824855 GCA_025629805.1 Erythroxylum baracoense
ATTATTTATACAACAATTAATAGTTTATTAAATCAATGGACTTTTTAGTCATTTTATTTCTTTTCAGCAACCGCAACTACACTTGCCAAACACCTATTTTCACGTTTCAGCAGTTACCAAAATAACAATTCCAAACACATAAGTACTTATCATTTCAACAGGTTGATTTCAGCAGGTTATCAACGACCATCGCTCCCTCAAACCAAGCCTTAAACTGTTTCTGTTGGTTGCTTGATACAAAGCAATTGTGTCAGCAACTGTTAATTTTCTAGAAAAATATAGCCAGAAAAATTAAACATGCAATAAACAAATCGATAACCAAGATTTAAGAATACAGTTCGGCACACCTTGCCTATGTCTGTGAGGCCCTCACTTAGTTTAATCAGTTTTGCACAAGGCTTTATTGAGCTGACACCACTCACCCTTTGACACCATCCACTCATTCTCACTCCCCGTGAAAGTATTGCACTCCCAATAACACTACCAACTCGTGCTAACCTCAACAGAAGATTTTACAACAATAAATGAGTATGAAAATATGATATCAAATTATTGAAATAATAACAACACGAATAAAAGAAACATTTGAGATAAAAACATTCCCCTAAAAATATAGCTTCATCAATAGAATTTGTGGAAAGTCGTAGAATGCCATATGATGTGAATCTTCGAGAATAATGAGTAAGCAATCCACACACAGCAGCTATAAAAGACCATCAATCTGATTGACATTTTATCACCAAAACCTTACAAAATTACAACTGCACACATCATCCATATACTGCACATTTTTCCCCAAAAAAAATAGTAATTTAGCTACCCAAAAATTCACACACACCATAGAGAAAATGCAGCTATCCAAGATACATCAGATCATAAAAAATCTATCTGATAAAGATATCTACAATCATCGAAATAGGTTGTCAAAGATAGCACCAAAATCACCAAAAAATCTGCAAATTATCTTTATTAAGATATGACCATATCCCAAATAAATCCTATCTTCACTAACATTTTATTCTTCATGCAATCTTGTCTTCAAGAATCCCACACAAGGTAGATTGCTTATCATAATGATATTCCACATACATCCAACTATGTCCAATTATAAATAATGTCCAAAATTAATTTATAAGATATCTTAACAAATTTTTATAGAAAAATATAATTGCATGTTATTGAAGATGAAAGTATGGTTGATTACGAGTGTTTTTTTTCGAAAGTTAATTATGTGTGATTTTAACATACCAAAGTAAGTTATCGTGGGAGTTGAAAATTGATTTTTAAAGTTTTTTATGGAGTTATTAACAATGTGAAAGCTTTTAATTCTTTAGGTTTTAATTATATTAACTAAAATTATTAAAGGATTAATATGATATTTACTAGAAAAGTAAATATATTTATGTATCAAATTTACCATAAACATGGATATGATAACTATTCTATCCTAAATCATAACAAATAAAATGAGTTTTCTTATATTAACTGAAATAATCATCCATTAAGTTATATTAATTGAAATGAGTTTTGTTATTAAACTAGTTTCAAAGGGTTTGTTTATTTGTATGTTGGTTTTGAAAATGACACGAGGGAGACTTATACTTTTAGGCACTTAGAGGAATCACTTTGTGGATGGAGTTAAGATAATATGATGTAACTCTAACACTTAGGTGTGTGTAAAGAATTATATAAATAGATGTTTGTTATCTTATGTGTTTTAAAAATATATAATAAAATAATGGACCATATGTGGGGTAATCTTGCTATTCATTTTCTTATTTTGTTCAAGATGTGAAATTTTATTTCACTATAAGGGATAATTTGATAAAGATAACTCATTTATCAACATTAACTGAAGTAAAATTTTAGTGGAAGGCAATGACTCAAATAGGTTTTGTTAGTTTAGTACTATGGGAATTATTAAGCATAATTGGTATGATAGGTTAGATAAAGTATGTGACAAGCAACCAAATAAACTTAAAGAAGGTGAGCTAGTCAAGATTAAAGATTAATGACATAATTTATATTATTTTAAATCATGAAAGATTAGATGTTTATTTTGAGGGTGTATACGATAAAAAGAAGTATCAAAAGTAAATAATATAGACGATGAGATTATTAGTAATATGGTTCCAAAAAATAATGAAGAAGAAAACAATGATTACAGAGAGGATGAATTGTTTGTTATAAGAGTGAATAATATGGATGATAGAGGTTATAATAAATAAAACATTATAATGTCAGGCAAGATGATGATTGTGTGCCCACTACCACTAATAAAAGTAATTGTATAACTTCTAGAGATGATAATGATGGTGTTGATAGTATGTAAACATCGGTGCTGAAGCTAGAATTAGTTGTGCAACTAATAAAGGTAGCGGTGAAGTAACTAAATATGCTACTGATTATATTATTGTTAGTGTTAGGGATGATGATAGTGCCAATGTTAAAGCGGATGCAAACATTGGTGAAAAGGAATAAGGTGTGATTACTTATGTTGTTAAAAATGAAGTTAGTAAGAGTGAAATATTGACTTATTTGAAATGCATAAGTAAAATAAATAATTATGTGCTCCAGACTGTTAAATTAAAATACAAAGAGAGGAAGCACAAGAAAATAAATGAAGATGAATTATTAGTAATGAAGGTGGAGATAAAGCTGTGAATAATATTGTTGAATACCATAAAATTGAAAAAGGAGATGAAGATGAAAAGAAAATATTTGATTCTAATAAAGAGAGTAAGTTCATTAAGAGTTATAACTTGAGTCAGTACTATATATGTTATGATGAAGATGATGTTGATAGTGATTTGAGAGGTAAGTTTAAAAACTTTTGTTATGATCCAGAATATACTATTCCACCTTGGATTCTAGGTTTCAAGTTTAAAAATGCTAGGCAATTCAAGAAAGAAGTTATTAAATACTCTATTACAAAGAGTTTAGAGTTGAAATACAAAAAAAAATGATGAGTTTCAAGTGAGATTGAGATATGAACTATATTATCCTTGGTTACTTATTTGCAAATATTAGGAGAAATGATAATGATTTTGTCATCAAAAGTATGAACCTACATGCAAATATATTATCAAACTCATGACATCTAAATGGATAGCACACCACTATAAGAAAATGATTGAGTCATAACCAAAAATCAAGATAATCAATTTAAAGGCATTATTGAGAAAGGAGTTAAGTGCAGATGTTAGTTTCAACACTTGCAAAAGAGAAAAAGGCATTTCCATCAAGATGATGAATGTGTGTCGTGTGGATAAATTTGTCAAATTGTTGGTATGGTATAGTGAGAAGGTGAAGAATAAGAACTCAAGTACAAGATAAGTAATTAGAATATGTACTAATAATGTAGAAGGAAAAAGGTATTTACAAGATGTTGTATATGTTTTAGTGCTTGTAAAGGAGGTTGGATTGAAGATTATAAACAATTAATAACGGTAGATATATGTTTCACAATGACACTGTGGGTCTTTTTGACCTAAAGAGATTCAGTGTGAGTGGACAAAATCTAAATTCTTCTTATAAGTAAGACTTTATTCTAAAATTTTACAAGTTTGATGCCTCAGCTTTCTTCTTTCTTTAGACCGTAAAGAGTTTTCTAGCTCACTTTGGCTCTTATATATGAGGAACTCCTGACAAGGGAAAATGTGTAAGTTTCTATATTTATTCACTTACAACTGGGTATAGTTTGTCATCAGTATTGAATACAACATTGATAGGTACATGCAATTTCAAAAATAACTTGAAACTTCACCATATAAGTTGATAATATAAATGTTTGCATCACTTATATGTATATTAAATCCAATAAGGCACTCCTAATAAATTATCATGGTGTAACAATAAAGTTGATGAAGTTAAAATCCTTCAATTTTTAATAAGTAGAGTTATAAATATAGTTTCAAATATTATAGCACCTATACTATAATTAATAGCAACTTAGACAATCTTCTTATTTTACAAATTGTATAATTTAATATTAGTTTAACTATTGTTTTTTCATCATGTAGCTTATAGGTCCCCTTTATGCACTTACCATCATTTTACATGCCAACCTCCTCTTTTAACTACTTATTCTCAACCCTCAATCTTTTATTCTCATCATTTAATTGATTTATAATAGATTTGGCTCTTTTACTAAAGTTTTCATATACCTATTAAAAATTTATATCTCCTTTCTTATAAACATATGGTAATAAAAAAATTGATTATCAAATAATTACTTTATTATTAACAATTTACCTACCTTACAATTAGAGTATCCATAACATTTTCTTCCAATATTATCATTAGTCCAAGAAGTCATTAAAGCAGTTTGACCTCCAAATTTATTAATTTTTAACTACAAACCCTTCAGATTTATCATCTATTATTCTTACCAAATATTTATTCTAATCAAATATCAAACATAAGTGATTCTATGACACAGCCAATATGGTACACCTATAATACATACATAGTAAGTGATAAGGATAGGCTCAAATTATAGCTCAGAACTACATTTCAATACGTTAGTTATAAATAACAAGGATGTGATTAATTTGATTAGATATACAAAACCAATATAATACACAACCTATATATATATACACATCAATCATTGAGAATATACGTACATATTTTCTAATTTTTCTGTCAAAAGTACCCAAGGCTTAATCTTGTTAATCAAAGTGATATTACTTCAATCTTCTATGAGAACGTCAAAGAAAAATAGGACAATTTCAAGTTTTCTTAAAGTCGAAAAATGCCCAAACTTCAATCATGTAATTGAAAATTAATTTATTGGAATTAATCACCTAGTTTCAAATTTTAATGGGTTTTTTTGATGCTTCAATCTCCTAGTTGGATTCTTTTAATGAGTTCCTTCATTTGCCTAACTAAGTTCTTTTAATGCATCAATAGCTTCAAGCTCTAATGCATTTTAATTACTGTGGGTTTTGTTTTTCTCAAGCTGGGTTATGTGCTTAGTTTTATGGTTTTTCAAGTAATATTACAAAAATTTCCATGGACAATATGTATAGGCCAATTTCTGAAGGTTGGTTAAAAATAGTTCAAACACTAATTTTTAAAAGTTTAAGTTCAATTTAATATAAAATAAAGTTAAAGAACTTTAACTGCATTTGAAATAAAAGTTGGAAGATCAATATAAGTTTTTTTTATTTATGTTGCATAGTTATTAGAGCTATAAAATAATATATTTAAATATGACTAAAAGTTTAGGATTTAGAGTTATAGATTTAATTCATTATGATGTTAAGGTTAGATATTATGAATTGGCGGTCAAAGTATAATTATACTTGAAATATGCATTTAATTAGTTATTTATCTAATTATGTTTGTCCAATCTTGCAAATTAATGTTTAAACTTATTTTTAGCTAACAAGATTTTATTGTTTCCATAAATTCTAAATAATAAAATAATTTTATTCTATTTTTGTTAATTATTGTCTAACTCTTAAAAAATTACTTTTACATATTTTAATTTCATTCATTTAAAATAATGTTCAATAATTATATCATTCAATTAGTCATAGTATCTCCATTTTATTTTTAAAATTTTATGTAATATTTTTATTTCAAAATCAAATTCTACATTTATTTAAATCCTATTTTTTAGAAAATTACTTTTAAATATACCATTTAAAAATCATTTTTTATAATTAACAATAGTACGTCTAGTTTTTTCAATTTAATTTTTAATAACCTTTACATAAATTTTTAGAATTAAGAAAATAACCTTATTTGTGATTCCACTCAGAAATCAACAAAAATGCTATTAAGGGTAAAATTAATATCAACCTGGCTGCGCAATCTACAGACTAAACAAATCATCCACAATAATCATTAAAGTCTTACCTAAACATCTCATACATCCAAATGGGGTGTCATTGGACCATAATCAAATTACGATTCAGAACTCCCAATTTTCATACAATAACCAAGTGGGCCTTAGGTTGTTTTTAAATAGCTTCACTAACGCACATACCTGTAATACATAACGGGACCTTAGTTACGTATCCCGAATCAAACGTGAAAGGAAAATAAATGAAGAAATGCGAAAAATACCTGATTTTAGTTCCATAACTTCAAACGAGCTTTCCGACGCCTAAACGAACGTTAATCCACCATTGCCTTCACAGAAACTGCTCACTAGGACACATTAAAGCCTTTCTACAGTTTTCTCAAAACGTGAACCTCTGAATGGGTCATAGTAACTTTATGTTTACGAATGAAATGAGCAACTATATGAGACCTTAACCTATTTACATAACATCCATATCGGGCTTCCCCATCACAAGCTCGATATGGGTCTGGTTCACATTGATCGGGATCCACTTTCCTCCTGGATTTTGACCTAGTGACTTAGATCATTTATTAGGCTACTTTATTATCTTTATTTGGATCAAATTATGTAACTTAACTAATAAGTTACTACAAATTGATAAAATGCAATGCAATTAATTATTGTCCAACCCTATGGAAAATGTCAAAGATATCCATCATTCTCCCCCTTGGATAATAATTAATTGTTAAGCCACGCTACTGTATTAGTCGACTAGGTTTAAAAACAAAACATTTGATTAAAAAATAATGAAAGTCCATCATTCCGTCCTGCAAAGTTTTTGATATTGAAAAGTATTACATAAAAGTGTCATGTGTGACACAAATTCAATACAATCACGCATATATAATACCTCACTAACATGAATGAAAAAATAGAGTGTGGCAAACTAAGATGATACCTTTATGATCTAAGCTATATCATCTTCGTTTGTAAGTATCAATTTCTCCAAACCTTATGCTAAACCGCATATGCTAAATTGCATTAGAGAAATCATGTTTTCTTTTATCGAATGCTAAACAACATTAGAGAAAACTTGTTTCCTCTCACCAAATGCTAAACTGCATCAGAGAAAACCTTTATGTTATCTAACTGCATGCTAAACTACATTAGAGAACCTTTATGGGATTAAGAATTTATATCCCCTATGTCATATTAAAATTCATCGATATCTG
This sequence comes from Erythroxylum baracoense, assembly GCA_025629805.1. Lineage (NCBI taxonomy): Eukaryota > Viridiplantae > Streptophyta > Magnoliopsida > Malpighiales > Erythroxylaceae > Erythroxylum > Erythroxylum baracoense. Next base: position 24,787,424 of record JAOTAY010000189.1, read on the forward strand.
TACTAAAATTGTATGCATCTAACATAGGCTCAAGGTCAATCTATATATATGCCCAATGACTTTTAAAATGCTTAAGATTGACATAGATTTTAATACTTTTACATGTATTATGACAATGTACGATAACACGTTTAACTGAAGATAAAAGATGATCATCTTTGTTGATAAACTACCTTACTGTCATAATTTATCAAAATTTATAAATGTACAAATGTATATGGAGCAAACATAACGATCCCCTAACTAATAATATCTAAAGACTTCAATACACCTATACTGTATACTTGTCTTCCAACCACAAGTGGGCAAAGTCCTTTAGTTAAAGGATCGATTAACATTTTCTCAATCTTTAAATACTCCAAACCTTAATGTCACCTTTTCTTATCAACTCCTTTATGGTCAAATATTTGACCTCCAAATGCTAAGGCGTTGTGATTTTCTTTGTTGTTACAAAAAACATAGCAGCAAGATTATCACATTACAACCAAATGGGTCTAGCCACTGAATTAACCACAGACAACTCAGAAATCAAGTTTCTGAGCTAAACTGCTTGTGAAGCAGCCTCATAGCATGCACTCTGCATATATGGTCGAGGAAGTCACCTATGTCTACTTAACACTCTTTCACGATATTGTACCATCTGCAAACATAAAAATGTAACCTTAAGTGGACTTTTGATTATCCGGACATATAACTAAAATTTGAATATGAATTCCCTATAAGGTTTACTGTTGACTTTTCTATATGTCAACATATGATGCTTTGTACCCTTTAAGTATCTCAACACTCACTTGACTGCATTCCACTAGTCTATACCTGAGTTAGCCAGATATTGATCAAGCAATCTAACAGTAAATGCAATGTCCTGCCTAATACTTACCCCATCATACATCAAGCTATCAACCATACCAGTTTCAAGAACATTCCTCATAGCCTCTCTATTTACTTTATTCTTTATACACTATATCAAAGATAATCTCTCACTATGAGAGATAGGTGCTACAACAGGCTTACAGTTATCCATATTAAATCTTTGCAGTACATACTCAATATATGCACTCTGTGAGAGGCCTAATGAGTGTTGAGATTTGTCTTGGTAAATCTACATACCTAGGACAAAAGATGCGTCACCAAGGTCCTTCATATTGGAAAACTTGGCCAAATTTTGCTTAACCTCATGCAATATGGTCAAGTTATTCAATGTTAGCAATGTATCATCCACATGCAATAATAGGAAGATAACTTTGCTCCCCCTGACCTTTTGATATAAGCACCTTTTAACTTTGTTTTCCACGAAGCCAAAAGAGGTCACAACCTCATCAAATGTAAGGTATCACTTTCGGGAGGTTTGATGTAAACCATTTATTATTTTCTTAACAGGCAAACCATGTCAGTTCCATCTGGATCGTGAAATCCTTCAGGTTGTTCCATATAGACCTCTTTACAAAGGTTTTTATTCAGGAAAGTGATTTTGACAGTCATTTGATGTAAATCTATATCATCATAAGCTACAATTTTCATAATCACTCAAAATGTATCTTTTAAGGAGATAGAGAGAATGTAACTTAAAGTCAAACCTTTCTCCCTGAGTGAACCATCAAGTAACTACGCGAGCGCATAAATAGTTGAACTTTATCCCGAAATCCTTAGGATTTGTAAATTCATTTACAATTGACGAGTTTGCAATTCTGTTGCAAATCAATAAGCTCCTATATCTTATTATGCTTTATAGATTACATCTCATCATTTATTGCATCCCACCATAAATCCATATTGGGTCTAGAAACAACTTCTATACAAGTAATTGGATCCACAACATGTCTAACATCATAGTCCTTTTCACCAAATATACTATGTAATCAGATGGGATAGCAGGTCGTCTCACTCTAGTGGATCTACACAACTGCATTAGATCTTATACCCTTAGGAACCTCTGTGTGTATAGGAACAGGTTCCTTTTCCTACACAGGTATGGCACATAAAACTTGATCCACCGGACTTGACTGTATGAGTGGCGGATACGTGGCAACTGTAGTATCTAACCTACTATCAATCGAAGGGTCAAAAGGCCCACCATCATCATAGATATTGTATTCTAAAAACTTAGTTATTTATGATTCCACTATTTTGGTCCCTCTTTCTCTACACTAATATCTGTAGCTTTTAGAGTGGTAGATATCTAAATAAATAGCAATGCGCAGAATGAGTATTCAATTTGTCTTTATAAGGATTATACTACCTCAGCAGGACAACCTATACATGAATGCATGTAAGGCTGGGTTTTTCACCATTTTAGATAATCAGGTAGATTAGACCTGTTATATATTGACTTCTTCATGTCCTTTAGGGTACATTTACACATTTCAGCAACACACCATTTTTCTCAAGACTACCTGGTATAGTGAACTTAGTCACTATTTTAACGAACCTTTTTAAGTCTTGAAACACCATGCTTGTCATGATACTCTCCTCCATGGTCAGATCTGACTTCTTGATGATTTTTTCCAATCAGTTCTCAACCTTTAGTCTTTAAGCAAGAACATATAAACTGTAATGGGAATAATCATCAAAAAATGTCATAATACATTTAAAATTGCACAATGTAACTGTATAAGGTCTTCTAATATTTGTATGTATCATACCCAACAAGCCAGAAACACAAGTAGTACCCCTTTTCCTTATTTTAGTCAACTTACCCCTGCAACAGTCAACACATGTTTCTAGATGATCATAATCTAGAATTGAGAGAATGCTTTCCTAAATCAATATCTCAACCCTAAACCAAACCAAACATACCCAGATTCTCGCCTAAGCAGGGTATGGGGAGGGTAAGATGTACACAGTCATGCCCGCATCTCTAATGGAAGTACAGAGACTGTTTCCTTATAGACCCCGGCTAAAGTAAGAGCAAAAACAAATAACAACAAATAAACCAACACACACAAACACCAACAAGCACACACAACAACAAGAACAAACATAAGAACAAACCCACACAAACAAAAAAACAAACATATCAGACCAATGCAAATACATTACTGTATAAGTATAACAATATATGTATATGCATGGGGACTATAACCTATAGAATGCACATGAAACTGAAAATATATACATGGATGAAGATGTAAATATGTGAGCAGGCGTAAGCAGAGATAAATAAAAATTGAAATGAAGAAATAAACGTAATAAAAATACCAATAAAACTAAACCCCTCAAATCGGAGGTATCATATTTTCACTGTTTAGGATGGAATTGAACGTAACATGAAACCCTTCGCTTTCATCTCATTTCATTCCATTCTATTATAAAACCCTCAACCAAACGATGGAAGTGTATTACGTTACGTTACGTTCCATTCCATTCCAAACCCTCTAACCAAACAGACCCTTAGTAGCGACACTAGGCAAGGTCAGTGAACAGTAACTTGTGGGTGTAAAAAATCTCAAAATTTTTTTAATTTTGTCATTATAGTTTAAACTTTTAAAAATGACAATTAAATATTTAAACTTTCAATTTTTTCCAATTTTAACCTGACGTTAATATCTTCATTAAGTTACTGACGTGAACTGCTACGTGTTTTACAAACCCTTAGCACTTATACATGTCAAACCTAATTAAGCTAACTAATTAAGTTCAACTAAATTATGTCATTTAATTAAACTAATTGATTAAACATAACTTGATTACATCATTTTGGGGATTGAAAGAAAGGCATGCCGTAGTTTAGTTATGTTTAATAAGCTAGTTTAATTAAACTATGTAATTTAGTTAAACTTAATTAGTTAGTTTAATTAGGTCTTATGTGTATAAATGTTTAGGGTTTCTGGAACATGTGGTATGTCACGTTAACAAACTTATCTCATAGACACTAACATCGGTCTAAAATTGAAAAAAAAATTAAAAATTTAAGTATTTAATTATCATTTTTTAAAGTTCAGACTATAATTGAAACATTAAGCAAAGTTTTTAAAAAATTGTAATTAACCCTTTTAAGTTATCACTCTTCTTCTAAATTAAGAATCGTGAAAAAATTAAACTTAACAACAGAGTAAATTAGGGATAATGAAAATTAAGTCTAAGTCAAAAAAATTTCAATTTCTCAAACTCAATTCTAATCTAGTTCATTAATTTCGAATTCGGTTAACTATAATAAAAATTTTCAATTCAAATTTAAATCTTCAAAAAAATTGATTCCCAACTCAAACCCAATTAAACTAGATTTACCTTGTTGGCTTATATATGAAATTTTTTATTTATCACCTCTTGATCAATTTAATTTGATATTAGGCTTTTAGAAATGTTAGATATTGTGATAATATTACGCATAAGATATTTTTAAGTTAAGATATGCTATTCCTTTTTTTATATGAAGCACTTCTCTACATTGAAGAATTTACAAAATTTAATATAATATCAAAGTCACCCTTAATTTGATGATAGAATTTGGCCTATATTTATATTTTTTTGCCCACTCACAAATGATAACTTTTACAAATTTCACATACCAAAATGTGTTGTTAAATGTAAGTTTGGCGTGTTACGCATACAATTTCTTATATTATTTAAGGCTATGTTTAGTTGAACGTAAGGTTTTAAATAGAATGGAATAATTGATAATTGAATGAAATATAAATGGATGTAATATTAGAAAATTGTTGTTTGGGAGGGATGGAAGGATTCATAATGTAAATAGTAAAATATTGTTTGAAAGAAAGGTTTATAATGTAATATAGTGAAAAGTTGTTTATCATTTTACATTTCATCCTAAACCTCTCAAATCGAAGGTTTCTCTTTTTTACTGTTTAGGATAGAATGAGATACAATATGAAACCCTCAACTTCTATCTCATTTCATTCCATTATAAATCCTCTTCTTAAATGATGTAATAATATTACATTACATTTCATTCTATTAATAAATATCTAACTAAACATAGCTTAAAGGAAAAAAAGAGAACGTTTCTATGAAAAAAATATTTCAATAGCTCAATATTTTAAAATGTTCGTAAAACACTACTTTTGAGATTGTAAAAGAAATTCAACAACAACAATAATAACAACAACAATTAATAAGAATCTCATTGAGACGCAAGGTTTTAAAAAGTCTTATAATATGGCATTTTTTAAAAGTCTAATAATACGCAATCTTTTTCCTAATTAGTAAATGATTCTTTTCTAATTATAAAAAAATCAATATGATATATTTTCCGACGACAAAAAATATGACTTTGAAGGCTAAATCTAATATAACAACTATTCTTTTTAAGTGATCAAATCTTCCGTATCCGTTAGACTATGTCAATCTTATTTTACGCCATCTTACTCATATATATTTTTGAGTCTCATATATTTAAATAGATAAGTTCGCGTGCAACGGAATGAGTAGAAGATAGTGAGTATTGAAGATTTCGATCTTCTTTTTGTGGGCTTCAAGTAAGATACATAACATTCATTCTCCAACTAACGTCCCCACTTAACATCGATGGGTCTAATCTTCTGGCTTTCTCAGAGGTTTAACGTACTCTTTCAGTTATGTTGCTTGTAGTTTCCAGTCTCATACACGAAATGTTTTGTCTTTTTAGTTTTAACCATTGAAGCCACATGAAGAAGCTCTCAATTTTAGCGCCACAAGATTGATTGGAAGCTGACTGACTTTGATTGATTGTTTAATAACCTTGTGGATTCTGTTTGGATTCAAGAAACATGGTGTGTAGTTTCTAAATCTAAATAGAGTTTGTACCTTCTTCTTCCAGAGATGCATGTGATTATTACTGATTAGGCTGCTGTGTAGTTTGTCAGATGGCTTTTATTCGCCAATTCAACCAAACTAGCCGTACAATCCGGGAATTTTTAAACCCCCAACCATCCACATTTAATTAATACATTGCATTGGGTTTATTGGCTAATTCAACCAAACTCTCCGTACAATCCAGTTAATTAACACATTGCATTGGGTTTATAGCCCTGTTTTGTTTCTTCTATTGATATGATACCAGCCCCAAAACTCAAAAGCATACGATGCGATGCCAATCCCTCTTTTAAGTTTTTAACTGACCAATACGACTGACGAAGTCAGGACCTGACTAAGCAAATCTAACTAGGATGATAGATAAGTCCCTGCCAAAGGGCAGCGAGTCTATCTGTCCGTGGTCCACACCCACCCCCTCAGGAATCAGCATGTGGCTTAATAGTATCGCTTTGCTTTCACGGTACATTAAAAAGTCAATACCATTATGTATTATGTGTACTAAGAATAATTTGATGATGTTAACTAATTAAGGAACAACTAATCATAATCACTCTCTACTTTAATTACCAATTCATAAACACGTGGAATTAGGATTAATCATCGAATGTATACTTTCTCGTGAGACCAGCAATTCCAAATTCGCATTTTGGTTTCCTTCAAGACTAACACATGGTTTTGGTAGCTCATAACTAAATATTTTCTTTTCACTATGGACCTAACCTTTTTATTTTCTAAACCCTACATTGCTATATATGGAGCAGAGGCTCTCCATAACTTTAGGTCGGTCCTTCCATTATACTTTGGTCCCCGTGTAATGTCAGGAATAATTAAACTGTGCTTAGTAATCTAACAATTATCAATGAATATTTTGAGTTTATTCTATAAATTTAAGTGCAGGATCTCGCCTGCTGCAACATTTTTGATAAAAAAAATGTCATCACTCTTCCATGCACATCGCAGATCTATTCACAAGTCACATGCTTTTAACTTTTAAGCCTAGATGGTGGACGTGCGAATCTTATAGGATGTCCACAAACATAGCAATTCACAATTCTATACGTACCAGGTTTTGTGTGTATATATATATATTATCTAGCCTTTAATTTTCAAAATAAAAATATAAAAAATCAATAAAACTAAAAAGGGACCAATAAATTAAATTCAACTTTAGTTTTTACTTATCGAAAGAGCCTTATAGCAATTAGTAAAGTTGTTCCTTTATGATCATAAGGATTGCATGTAACAACTTTTTGTTAAAATACAAAGGGAAGATTAATGACCCTCTTCAGATTCTTACAAAACGGGAAATTTTATGCATCGGGTGCAAAAGTATGGGCGAAGTATGTATTGCATGATAGGTCATGTTTAGATAAAAAGTCGTCCTTTAATAATTCAGAAACAGTCTCTTTATTAGTTAGGAGTAAGGTCGTGTATACAAAACCTCCCAAGTCCTGTGTTTAGGGAAATTTTTTACTTGGCCGTTGTTGTTATTAAGGTTATAAAGATTTGTCAATTAATTGAAAATTTTAAAAACTTCGGTAACTTAAAACCTAAATATTCAATATATTATGTTTTTTTATCTTTTACCAGTATTTTTATATTTCTGACTCTTGAAAAAGAAAAGAGAAAATATATATAACCCCTTCAGTTCTTGGTTCCTTTTATGTGATAGTTGTTTTCTATTCGCTGTTCATGGTACAAACTTGCCTTATTACACGTAACTGACGGAGTTCACTTCAAATAAATGTTTGGTCAACTCGAACGTGATGCCAAATCTTCAATAATTGAAGTGCATTTTACTGTCATGTTATACTTTGTAGTTGGACCAACTATATTAGTCTGAATTTTGGAATTTTGAGTAAACCAATTATATTAAAAAAATACATAATTGTTATTTTATGCATCTTAAATAAATTATTTATAAAATCTAGTATGTCATATATACACCTGAACCAACTCAATCAAAATCTTAAAGGAAGCATGTTGGGTTCGAGTGGAATCCAAAGCCGCAGGATCTTTGGGAAGTCGCCCGGTCCTCCGTCTGATGGTATTGTATTCTAATAGCTTTTAAGATTGTATTAGTAACTAATAAGCTATAATTAAAGAAGATCTTATTTTGTCTGATATGTAAAAAGATTTGGTCCGTACATACTGCACGCCTGAGGCAATTCAGTGATTGAAGCTTCTTCTCTGCCATTCCCGTGCCACTGCCATGCCATGCGCTTCGGTCGTGTAACAGTATCATATAATATAATAATTTTGGTCTTAGTATATTAATTTCCGTGTATAACATAATAATACATGTATATAATATATATTTTTCTTATGGCTGTGCTGTGGTGTGGTAAAAAGCAAGTGAAAGATAGAATTATTGCATATCATCTTTTACCTCTGTCTGTACTAATCTCGAGCCCTGTGCTTGTTTGGCATGGTTGACTCGTACACCCTCTCATGCCCTGTTACTTTATTATGCACACAAATACTCTTCTTGTATTGTTCTTCAGAGACGGGGACGGGGGACAGGGGACAGGGAGAAGATGACATGGGTCGTTTTCAGGAATTAAAATGCTTTAAATTCATCAGCCTCTTAAAGTCCAAGCTATTGAATCCTTTTCTCTTTCTCATGTGTTGCGTTTCGTTTTATTACTAGCAAAATGTTTTATGTATTACTGCCATGTATTTAGTAGATAACTGAGGCTTTAGGACATCTCTTATTGGCCACAAATCCCAAGGATAACTAACTCTTGTGGGTTTAAAGGCAAAGGTATGGGTGAATTCTTGCATTACACGCACTTTGTCGACTTCCCCACAGCGAGAGTAAAGAGAAGACAGAAGAAAAGAAAATAAAAATGACAGATCTTTCTTTATGTAGTATAAGTGAACGAGATCACACGTACGTGCTCTGGGTGGCGACCAAAGTATGCTGTCATATTCAGTTTCTGAAGAGTGATCAAGAGAAGAGAAGAAATACATGGAGGAAGATGATGATGTTTGATGGTAACAAGGAAGCATGTAACGTAAAGTCCTCAAAAGATTACATTCCTTCCACATTATGCATATATATAATAAAGGTGTTAGCAAACAACTTATCAACAGTTTTTTAGCTTATTGATTAAAAATTCGTTTTTTTTTTTGACTATCTTAGAAAACTATTGAGTATTTAATGAATGACTTATTGATTAGTTTATTTAACTCTAATAAGCTGATTTTTAAAAGTTTCATAAGAGGAGCTTCTGGGGTTAGTAATTTATCTAAAGATAGTATTGTTCTCTACTTTACTCTCTACTTTTACTTTGTGTTTTCAAAGTTAGCTTTTTTTTATCGTACTAAAGTTTGAAAGAATATAATAAAGAGGTTAATTAAACTTTTTAATCTTTATTTAATTTTATAATATTAGTTCACATTTAAAAATGTCATAATATTAAGTTTTTGAACATAAAGAGTCACATCAAATTAATATTTTTAGTATATAACTATTATATATCGTATCTGTGTCATACTCTAATTTTAGATATTTTAATTTATTAAGTAATAAAATTTATACATATTATATGAAAAATACTAATATGATGTAGCTCGTTGCATCATTCATATTAATAGAGAATTTAACGTTTGATTATTATTATTATTATTATTATTATGTTTATAAAGATATAAACTTAATTTTTGTAAAATTAAATATCTAAAATATAAATTCTTATAAGAATATTCAACAAAATACTAAGAAATATAATATTCATGCCCTTATTTTTTTAAAATCATACCCTTATAAGTTATTTTGCACATCAACAGTTAATACTAAATAGCTAATTTTACCAAACATCTTTAATAGACAGTTGATGTTATCCGCTGATCAAATCAAATGAGATAATTAGTCATTAGCTAACATCTAATGCAATGCATCTGTTTGGTAAACAGCCCCATACTCTCGTGAAAGTGAAGTGGGAGAAGCTGATGATCGATATCTAAGCTCGCATCGCATGCAATTAATGTTGAATGTGCTTGTTGACATGGGATCCCTTCAAAATCAGGGCTTGGTCGTCTTTGTCTAGATTCGATCAGTTCCATGTTTTTCTCAACTAGTGAAAAGAAAAGAAGAGAAAAAGGCAGTAGGTAAGTAGAAACAATGGTAATGACCCTTTAATGAGGTGCAAGATGACTCTTTTCTTTAACTTTCGGTCCAAAATGTGGAAAGAGATTGATCAATTTTCAAAACCCTTTACATTACATAAAAAATGGTTGAGAAACTTGGGTTTGGTTTGACAATTAGTTAGACATCAGCTCATTAATAGATCACCCGTTATATTCTCGGTTGAGATTATGTCTGCCAACTAATGCTCGTGTATCTGAACTTATAGAGGATGGAGGTTGGAGAAGGAATTTCAGAGGATTTACACTGCTACAGGAACACTTGCCTCTTCCCGCTGATACTACCTCTGCTGATACCATCTGCTGGCTCCCTAACCCAAAACGTGTCTTCACCAATGCTTCTTGTCATCAAATTTTCATAATCGGGTTAAAAGTGGTTCATTGAGAGGACTAAAACTGGTAAAGCAAATTCTATCCTTCTTAAGGTAGCCTTCACCACTACCGTCTACATGATTTGGAGAGAAAGAAATCGAAAAATATTCAAACAAGTTGAAGAAGAAAGACGTCGACTAGCAGATATAATTCTGAATGGAATACGTAATATTGTAGTGGCAAGGAAAGTAGAGCATAAGTTAACACCAGGCATGAAAACAAGGTGGCACCTCTAATGTTAGTATGTGCGATATAGTTCGTTAGAACTATAAACACTACTTGTATTCTGCTTAATTTCCGTCATTTCTGGGGATAGACTAGGTTCACCTCTAATGCTAGTATTTACAACGGTTGTATATGTGATTTTCTTCGAAACCCTTCTCTAACATTTTTCCATATTAATCATGAGAGTGCCCATTGAATTGTGCTTGTCGCTACAAAAACGCGCGTGCACCCGTGCATGTGCTTTTTAAGGGGATAGTGTACGTAGTGGCCTACCATTCCTTGTCATATTATAGGACCCATTTGAATTTCGGAACACTTCGAAAATTACACAACACAATCATCTACCTACAGCTACACCACAATAAAGACAAAATGTCACGTTCAGATAAACCCTAGTTCATCAATTTGCAACTTATCTGGGGAGCTCTAGGAACCACAACTTTTGACAGTGACCCAATTCATGCCCAGTTGAGATCCCACTAGTGATCAGTCCAGTTTGATAATTTCCTGATCAGATTCCAAAGAGAAGATTGTATACTCCAAAGAAACAAGTCGTCATGCTAAAGTTTCAACTGATCTATAATTCATCAAGAGTGCCTACCATGTTTGCGGTTGTCTCTCTCAAGAATGTAAGTTAGCTTTTGACAACCCCCAATTTTACTTAAACGTTCCTAGGGTGGTCTCGCTAGGCCATATCGAGCTTGGTGACTGTAAAAGCAAGGATATATTATTCTGTAAATTATGAATTCTATCGAAAGTCTAAAAATAGCACATTCTTTTAATCTTTCAATAAATGAAATCATTAACTTCAAATTTATTTAAAAAAGACCTACGTCAGGGTCATTTAGAAATTTTGTTCAAGTTGCTGGCATAGATTGTACATAACAATTATAAAACAAAGTCCTAAGTCTTATCTTAACCGTGGTTTATTCTTAAAACATAATTGAAATTCATAATTCACTTGTCTCAGTTGTTGAATCATTTAATCCAGCAGTACCTTTGTTCATCATTAGTAAATTCAGCAGGTTTCCTTAAGTAGTGAGAGCCCGTGACTAATTCTAACACTTTTAAGGTAAAAAAGAGAATATAGTATCTTATCTGTACACCTTTAGCATTTAGTTTCTTATTTGTTCATTGAAACCCTAAATTAGGCTGGAAACTAGGTTTGATTTTCATGGTGCCTAATGCCGATAAGCTAATGGAAATGGTCCCTTCCATAGGGTAAACGCTGTAAGTAACATGTTAATTGGTTTATATATATAATATCACATAATTGCTGATTCAATGATTTTAAGAACGTGAATATGGGATAGGTATAACATGCAGTTTTTCTAAAATAATCACCTCACAACTCAACAGCTACAAAAACTACACAGTAGCTAATTAAAGAAGTTATAAGAGAAGGGGTATATATGGTCATATTGTAAGGATACATACAATTGGTAACTGTTTGTGCTAATGAATAATAGTTCTAATAATATACCTACTTGTTCTTTCTAAATTGTTTGTATTCGAGTTTAGTGAAAACTAAAATTGAGATTCCTTACAAAGAAGTGATTATTTTGATAAGTGTAACCAAAGTTTTAAGCAACCTTTTGCTAAAAACATTTGATGTACGAGCAATGCGAATATAATTACGATAACCATAGGTTCAACGTATACAGTGGATTAAACCCAGAAATATATTGCAGCCACGAGTTGTCTATTTCAGTTCATGTCTTGAATCACAGTAACAACTGTTAGGTGGAGAATCTACACACTCAAGGTGATGTGATGAAGAAGGTGACAAATTCAATGCTTACCAAAAAGGAAGAGCTGACTAATCCAATGTTCTAGTCACTCTTGTTCTGTCTTTTATGTGCAAGGACCAGAAAGAAAAAAACAATCAAACAAACAGACGATAATTGTCAACAAAGGGGTACAGTTAGATGATTACACCTTATCGAGACGTTATTGAGGGCCTGGAGTTGGAGCTCATGAATTCGCATGTTTCAGTTCAACGAAATCTGATCTTAGAGTTCTGGGGTGCATTAGCACGTTCTCAGCAACTAGTTTTGGGCATTCTCGAAATTCCTGGGGAAGTGTTTCTTTACCATTTTCATCATATTTTGGGTATTTGGAGTGCTGTCTTATTTTGATCAAAGATCACATCAACAAAGCTATGGTCACGTCCTCATGGAACAACCCATTTTTATGGCTACCTACTCATGGCCTGGCGTCCATTTTGCCCTTAATTAAAATACAAGAAATCACTTGTTATTATTTAGTACACTACCCATTGAAAAATAAATAGTATAATTTTACGGCTCTCTTATAGATTGAAAAATATTTAACGAATGAAGATATAGTATGCCTGTGTACGTGATCTTGCAATGTAATAATCAAGCCTAGGTATTTAGTTTTGATGGTTTAGGACCACTAACTTGGCCATTCTTTTGTGCCTAATTCGCCATTATGAAGTAATTATAGCAGAGAAGACAGCTAAGTTTTTGAGACGCTACGTATTTAGTTGACTTTATCGTCTTGGTCTCCAATTCACTTGAAACAAATACTATGATGAAGTGATCATAGATCATATATGACGAGAAAAGAAGATGTGTTTAATGTTTTTTAATTGCAAGGTTTTAATTAATTTGGATGCATTTTCCGATATTAGCATCAATCACAATCTTAACCTTTTATGGTCATCTAAAGATAACACAGTTTTAGCAGAGAAAGGAGGGCTACGCGAGTGATAGTCCAGTGTACGTATATATAAATTATAAACTAATTGAGTGAATTTATGAATAAAACTTGAAGGGAAAAGGATATAATTGTCATTTATTTTCCCGGTTCTGACAAAGTTAGCGTTAATGCAGAAAGTTTAACCTAAAACTGAAAACAGTCTTTTTTTCTAACCTTAGTTTGAGATCGAGTGAGCTAAATGATATGATAGTACAAGTCTAATAAATATCATTTGACATGTTTACTAGAACAATAAAACGAAGTGGCAGCAGATAAGTTTAAACCATATTCATGCTAAATTAACGAGTTTGTACAAAGACATTGTCACCCAAACCGTTGCTTAAATGTTTTAATAATCATATAGGATTGTGGTGTGAAACTAAAGACTGGGAATGGAGAGCTACCGTGATTAGTGAAGGGGTGTTGTTGGGAGTTGGGAATTGCCTCGATTAGGCAAGCAGGGAATAGGCTAGCATCCAATATTATGCTCACTGCCCCGTGAAAGCGATGCACCGCCCAAAAAATTTCACACTTTTTCTCGTTTACCTTTTTCACATTCTTATATTATATAATACCATCAATGACCTTTTCTTCTCGCAAATTGTGCCCTCTTCGTTTGGTTTTGTGTTCTCTTTTGACTCCAACGCGCCGACTGTCTCCAATTTCATAGCCAGGGCCTCCTATTGTTTGCATATCTACCAACTTAATAAAAATGGTCCGAAAATAACTTGTGTCACAAGATTCTTACAAGTTGAACCGGTCCGAATGTCACTTTTGTCTAAAATCACGAGATTCCAAAAGTTACAGAGCTTTGTTATTCTTGGTAGACGGTATATGCTAGTTCTAAAGTCCTCAAACAGTATATGTTAGTTCTACAATGCAGAACGCAACCATCAAGTGAGAAAGGAACCGCTTCGTATAACAATTCAGATCAAAAGTTTTTCAGAGACCATGGTCCCCGCTGAAAGCCTGATCTGAGTTCAACCATCCTATAAATCCCTTTCAACTTAATCCCATGATCTTTCAGCTTTAAACATCTCGAAAATCACAGATGCTACTGGTTTTGCTTCACGGATGTTCTCTTCAATTAGCTGTACATCATCAGCTATAAACGGGTCGTTTTCATGATGCAAGCCGTGTTTTCCCTTTCATAGAGTTCAAGTGTTGAGTGACAAAGATGACGCCCATGACAAGAAGTAGGCAGCCTACCAAAGTGCTGAAGAATAGAGCACCAGGCGTCCTGGTCTGGACAAACCCGTACACCCCATTAGATGTCATGACAATAAGGTCAGTAAGTCCGTCATTTGAGAAATCGTCACAGATCAAGGCATGGGTGGGAGGTGCAGGAAGATCAATAGATGTTTGCATACTTCCCCCAGGAGATATCACCACTGCCTCTTGATGTCCTGCCGCAAGGATCATTCGTTGATTGTCATGTGCCCGCAAAGAGAAAGCCTTTAAAGTGGGAACCACTGTCCCAGCTTCCATCATTCCAGATGGAGAAGCAAGATTTGACCATGTAGCATCTGTGAAGAGCCGCCATTGCCAAACGGCATCATGGCCATGCAATCCAGGAGAGTAACAAGTCACCTGAAACATTTATCAGGCATAATTATCACACCACACTTGCGGCTTCAAGGTTGTACAATAGACAATGAAGACAATTATTCTATGGGGTGAATGCTACTGAATGCAACCATTTTGTTCCGTCAATCTCATGAGCTATTTTTCCAACAGAACCATAAGAGTTTTCCACAGAGAAATTTGACATTTCTAACAATATGGCAACTATTCTGTCGAGCAGGCCTTGTCTGCAAATTTCCAAACTCACTACAAAAGTTGACTGAGTAAAAGCAAATACTTGTTGATATAGTTCTATTGTTATAATACCATGAGACAAGGTCTAGTTAAAGTCATACCTCCCCCCGATTGTTTAAGAATACAACATCTCCGTGATTCCCCATGCGATGCCCATGGCCATCACTTTTTGGTATGAGAATGGGTGTTGCCACCTCTAAAGCAGACACATCAGAGAGTTGACCATAATTTCTTGAGAACTCTCCATGCTGAAACAAGTTAAATGGGGAATGATGACAGATGGAAGCATTAAAGAGTTGCTCTCGCACTGGCACACCAGAAGTTGCAACAGCCCAACAGGGACGCAGCACTTCCATGGATCCACTAGCAACAGTCTGCTCAGCTCCATTTCCACCAACGGCCTGATAGGAAGAAAATGAAATATTTCTATTACCAATTAACACCAAAACTCCCAACCATTTTTGGAAGGAAAGCATATTGCTTTATGCTTTTACATGAGAATGACAATAACGTTAACAAAGGTAAAATCATCTTATCCACCTTTTGAATCTCACACACACAGACTTGAACAAAAATGTGGGGAAGAAAAGGATTCAAATTAGATAGGTTTTCTACTTAAAGATGGTGCTTATCACAATAAACAAGTCCAAATAGTACTGATTCTATGTTTAGCATAATGAAAGAATCAGTTTCCACTGTCCCATGTTAGAGAGTGCACCATTAATTTAAGATCCGGGAAACAAATCCTATTAAAGAGTTGCTATTGCAATTTTAATTGAAATAAGTACAGATTTGGCAGTCAAAAAGCATATTCAATTTACCTGAACGTGATCAAGGACTCCATCTCCATTGACATCAGCATGAAGCCCACCTTCTTGGAGATGAAGCTGTTGAAGTGGTGAATTTTCAGTATGTTTGGCAATGAATCATGCAGTATTGGACATGACATAAACACAGTTAAACAAAAGAAATTCAAATGGATACTAAAATTTGGCATTGAATGAAAATTGTGCCGTAGGATAAGCGCTAATAAGGAGTTTTCACACAAAATAATTTTGATAAAAACCAGTATCTGTAGAATTATGATAAAACATTAACATAACTTTTGACGTATGTTGACCTTCCCAACCCAATTAGGGGATTTTAACAAGAAATGGCCCAGCAAATTGCCAATTGAATAGTCTAACAAAATGAAAAAGCATCACCTGGCTTAAGAGTTACCTTGCAAATGGTGCGACCTGATGCTAAATGAACAGCTTCTATCCCTTCTTTTTGGTGAGCTACCACAACATTAGGAACCCACCATAGCTGAGTGTAGTTTGTTATGGTTGGAATATAAGGTAATGCCTGTAACAGCAAAGCAACACATCAAACGAAAGACTTGAAATCTATAAGATAGATTCACATTGGAAAATTCCACAAGTCATATCCCACAGCTCTGAAGACCTCAACCCCCATCGAGGTTTAGGGAGTTCCTACAACTTCTCATAATTTCTTTTTCTCCCTAACCAATAACAAATTGAATTGTACCCAAAACAGTGAGAATGTACCCATTCTTGAAGATGATCGTTATAACTAAGAAAGTAGTTATTGGTCCAAAATCCAAATGGTATAAAGTGAACCAGATCCACAAACTATAAATTACACATTTATCTCATATATTTGATAGGACTTGAAATGGTTCTTGGACATACTGCATAAATATATTTCAGTAGATTTTACCTTTTTAGATTTTGCTGAGCCAGCATATTTAGCAGCTTTTCCAATCAAATTTGAAATCTTTTTGGTTGAATCTTTCCCAGGAGGATGATTGTCCTCAGGCTTGTGAAAAGGGTAGTTTGTAGTCTTTCCAGGTGCTTTTTTCAATGCTTTTCTTTTGTGACGCCTGAAGTGTGCCAGCTGCAAGATGGTGTCCTCTCTCCTATCCTGATATAGACATTGAAGCACCCAAATTCACTCTTAACAATCTTAATTATACTACCTGAATCATGGAAAGAGTAGTTCTGAAATGCTTACCCAGTGGTGTGGCATTACTCCCAGAATTGATTCCCTGAATTCTCTGCATTCAAACTAATGTTCAATTTGCATAAGCAAGCTTTTGTTTCAAAGAGAGCAATAATGCAATTAGCAAGCACATGGAAGAAAAGACTAACAGAGTTGAATAGAACATCCCCATCCCCATCCCCATCCCCACAACCCACTTCTCCCAATAACAGCTTTTGCGAGTTGGTCTTAATTGCAGAGGAGAAAGACTTAAAATGAATCAAATAAGCTGTTCAGGATTATGCATTCGGAAAAACAATGAATTACAGCTGCAAAAGGATAAAATGGTGAAAAAAACCCTAACAAGCACAGCTGCTGCAATGACTTGTTATCGACTTCCTATCAATCTTATGAAAAATGATTATAGAGTTAATTATCACTGACATGAATTTGATGTCATACAATCCTTGAGAAATTACATAAGCAAAGCTTTTGAATTTGAAATGTTATCAGTGCATACCTCTCCAGGATGTCTTGTATTTAAAGCCTGCACATCAAGCTTGTAGTTGTGTTGTGGAATTAAGTGAGATCCATCTGAAGATTGCTCTTCGATATTCTGCATCGCCAAAATGTTGAATAAAACAGAAGACAATGATATCAGTAAAGGTAGCAATGCTATAATTTGTCACTGTAGGTATTCTCATTAATTAGATACTAGCACAAAAAGATAACTTCCAGTAAAAAATATTGCACGAAGTGCTTGTTCACCATAACATGTACTCATTCATTTGTCTACACTACAACTATTTCACATAATACACTAATTTCTAATTCCTACATGCAAATGTTCATTGCATATTTCATTTAACTATTGAAGCAATGCAAAATTCCCCATACATGATAATATACTTGCTATCAAGACCTTATTATCCAAATCTAAACATAAGTGCAAACAGGATGAACAGCAAGTTTAACACATAAATCCCACCTCATTCTTTCTACTCCAGCGCAGTTCACCACTTCGACCAGCAAATGCGAAAAAGGCAAAGTGGCGTAGATCCACAGATCCAGAATTCTCTGAGGCCTGTTAAGAATAAAATGATTGCTAAATATTCCTCTTCTAAAAAACCAAAAGAAACAAATGACATCAACTTGTTCATCCTGGTACTATCAGTTAGGCATTGGACAAGAGGATAATCAGTGCACTGTAATGAAAGGGAACCAAATACTTGATAAGGTCATAATAGAATCAAAAGTGCATAAGAAAATTTTATGCAACATTTGTTCAATATTTGAAAGCATGATCAAGAGTGCTTCAGAAACTTGCATGCCTTGTACTCCCAGGTGATAATACTTAGCTGCCAAAAGATGTACAACTAAAAAGGAAGCAGATGCATATAAAGAATTTAGAATCACAATATCATCACCCCTTTCTCACTTGCACTTCTTCTATGCAACTCAGCATTTTTCTCAGCTATGCCAATCTCTTCAAAGGGATCCAAGTAAAGCTGAAATGGCAGCAAAACATACACAAAAGACCATCAATTAGTTATGAGGGTGTGCTTGGATCATAAAACATTAGTCACATCCGGGAACTGACACATTTTTATGTAGTTTGATTATCATCAGCTGGCACATGAACCACAATGAGAACAGAAAATCTGACTAGTAACAGATACAGCAGAAAAAAATATAACATGGTACAAATAATAGAAAAATTGGTACGAAACCAAGAAACCGGGAAAAGGAAAATCAAAAAGGGAATTTAACAGTAAACTCTGTTCAAGTTCAGCAATGAAAACAGTTGAAAACATCAAATGTGCAACATGGTTTATATATGAGGAAATGTTGCACAGCACAAGCCCTCAAAGGCCATTTCCATCTACTCCTCAAGCTAGCATGTAACGAGTGAAGAATTTCTGAAACCAGATAACTTATTTGCCCATTTGAGAGGGATGAACACAGAGGAATAAACAGCCTTAGTTTCTCTTGGCTCGTGCTAAGTTCAAATGGCTAAAAAAAAGATAAATGCAGCTAGTGAAGCTTACAGTCAAATTTGCATTCCAAGTCTATAAACTTTGTGGCTAAGTACACACCAGTATCCAAAGTAAGGAAAACAAAAAAGCTTACATGAGGCTGTTTCTCCATTCTCCCACCAACAATAATTAATCCTGTATCAGTGTGCTTCAGGGTATAATTACTTATTGAAATTGCAATCTCCCTATGGTGTGCATTATGCGGAAAATCCTCCTGCATACAAAATGAATCACCAAAGTTAGCACAAACTACAAAATGCGCAAATCCCATGACAGAATAACATCACCACAAACCTGCAGATTCTTCTCCCAGAGCTTGTTGAGGTTGTGATCAAAGCACATCACTGACCAACCCGAAGTAACAACCACCAAAACCTGCTTCAGTGGCTGTCCTTGCTTATAACTTTTATCAATAACACCAGTGGCCATAGCCACTGCACGCCTACCAGATGCAACACGGACTTTGTCAGGCAACAGTGAGACCTCAGCAATCACTCTCGCTTCGCTGAAACCCTCGTCCACTCGCCTCGAGTGCGGCTCCAAAACCTAATATACATTAATTACAACAAAAATGAGAAACAGCTATCAAAAGCCACAAAAATAAACAAAATTATGGAAATCAATAGAGAGGGACCTGAATTTTGGCGTCGTGAGTGGCGACAAGAACTTCTTTCCTGCCATCACCGTTAAGATCGGAGACAATAGCCGGAGGGAGGCGTTCGGCTTCGTATTTGATTGGGTAATCGTCGAAAAGATGAAACCACGCCTCTCTAAACTGGAAATCACCCTCGTGCTGAGAACAAACCATGGGATCAGAAAAATGAAATCGCAGAAGGAAACATTCTTCAGCTTCTAGGGTTTAAGAGACCAACCTGGAGAGAGAAGAAAATGGCGAATGCGCAGAGCATGAGAATAGCCAAATCTCGTTTCCTCATAATGGCTTGATTTCAGCGTCCACTCGTTCTATTCACGGGATCTAATTTCTGGCCTGATTCCCATTCCTCGATTTTCAGTGACTACAAACTCTATATAGAATGAAGAAGAAAAGAACGAAGACTACAATCCCCTTTTTTTTATTATAATTATTCTGTAGTTACCACCTTCGACACGGATGGTGCCGTTTACCGTTTAACTGATCCAAGCCTGTGCCACTGATTTTTATCACACATTTGTCCCCCCTACGAAGAGTTTTTCACTTTTGGAATAAAATTCCCTGACCTTTCTGTTAATGTCGTTACAGAAAATGTTGGAAATTAGCGAAGCTCACAAATTTAATTCAGGATACAAGAACAAGGAGTGATTTTTTTGAATTTATATTTAATTATTTTAATATAGATTATATAATGTATTAAAATTAAATAAATTTTAATAAAAGCTGTAAATTATTGACAAACGATTTGTTTGGTGGCTGAGTTCGGTCGACCAATTGAAAAGCTTTACTGACAATATAATTGAGATGAAATGATAACCACTCAATTCAATATAAATTCTGTACATCTTCAGGTCTGTACTAGCTAATATTACTATATTCAAGGACCTGAAGTACCAAGGCGACTAGCAAAGGAACAGCTAAGCTGCATACACACTTCATTACAATGGCTGCATATATCTACAGATTGGATGGACAAAGTCTACTCATCCTGCCAAGTTAATGAACTCAGAAATTTGGAAATCTTGTACTTATCATAATACCTTTTCTGTCTGTTGTTTCATAATCTTTTGCTTCTTTCTAGTCTCCAAGTGTGCAGAAAGTTTGGCACACTTCATCTTGGTTTGTTCCAACTCTTTTTCCAGTTCCTCAATCTATTTCCCAATCCAGAAGCCGAGTGAGTACTTGAACATGCAAAGAACAGACTTTTACAACTAATTACACCTACCGTCTTTCTCAATTCAGTCTCCTTCTGATCGTGTTCTTCACACCTGTAGACGATTGTAATTGTTGCATTTCAATACAAAAGCACAGATAAAAGCGAGAATTCTGAACTCATCAGCTACTGTATAGCACTAAGATAATCAACTGCCTTTAACCAGCAAGTTGACATTACTTCCTTGTATCTATATTAGATACAGGGAAATAATTAAGAGGCAGAAATTGAAGCACTTGTCCAAGCTCAACAATTCGTTGCTGCTTTAGTCTTTGGTCAACTGTAGGAATCCGTTTATTTGTAGGTGAAAATGGTCAAGACTAAATGATTCTATTCTAAACTAAAAACTACTAGATTTAGTGATAGCAAGCACCTCATGAAAAGTTTCAAGTTTTCGTCACATATCTGCTCAACTGACATGGACCCTGTATTTTCTGATATAACTTCAACAGCTGATCCCTGCCAGGAAATGAAGAAAACTGAAAAACTTGAAGTGCACACACAGAAATCTAGAAGATAAATAATCGGACACTTATGTTGTCCTCTGGGATAAAATGAAGTGACTATGAGATAACAAATTTCTTTGGAATTCTGCATCTGTAATTGCCAACCTGACTTTATACGAATCAAAGAAAAGTCGGAAAAACATGACAATTTCAAGGGGCCACTTTCTCTCTCCTGCTCTCATGCATTAACATGTACGACTAGAACTTGTTCATAGACCAAAATCCTAAAGCAGCTACTTCTTGACTGGCACCTAAAAGTTAAAAGCCACCCTTGTCTGAATTGAATGGTAGATAATTAGAGGAAATTAAATTTTTCAGAACCTTGATCTCTACAAGCTCAAGGTATGCCCAAACACCACAGAGTTGCAGATCATATTTTGTGTATTAGAGCCGGATATTCAGAGTAATCAGATGCACGATAGGAGTCAATGAGGCAGCTGTGCAGTACAAAAGGAATATGGTTCTTACAGCTGCAAAACCTATTGGCGGTTGTTCTGCAAGATAGTTGTCTTGATCTAGATTCCCTCCTTGGAAATCAGCTGAAAGACTAACATCATGCTGGTTAGAAGGCAACTGCTTCTGAAATTTAGCTCCACGCTCCTTTGGCACATAATGGCTTCTTGAACCAGGTGGCTGATGCCCGACTACGTGGCAGTGTTTGTTCCTGGCAAAATTCTCATATTAGCTTTCAAATTTTTTTCGGAGATAACATAAAAGTGATTTTATGAGTTTGTGGATCTTTCCTTCCGTATATCCTGCATAAATATTGGCTCATAATAATAATAAGAAAATCTGCATCACACTTTTAACATTTGACAAATCATATGCGTGCCAGATATAGAAGATGTTTGACATGCACATCAAACATCTTTGCTCTGTGATCTTAGCTTTAGCAAACCATGAATGGAACAGATAAAATTTTGAAACCTCCTTTATGCCTATTACCTCTGTTATATAGTAGGCACCATTCTTACTTGAGATTAACACACAAAAATGGAAAAGGCAGAATATCTGTTGCAAGTTAAAACTGTTCTATGAATTTCGATGGGAAACATGCGTGAAAAAGCTACAGTTGTGTGGATGGGAGCCAAATAAAGGAAACACAACTATATGTCAAGTTTTTACAAATGAAAGGAAAGAACTATAAATATCATCTCATTATCGTGAAGGGACTGATAAGAGTAGGGAATGGGAGAGAAGGTGGCTGAAGATCCTTTGCCGGACTGCAAGAACTTTGGAAGGAAAAGGTTTTCGCTGAAAAACTTTCTACAGGACACTGTTGCTGACACAATAACCTCTATACGAAATACTGATATGGATAGAAAAGGAACTGTTCGAATAGCATCTACTAACATCACCGAAAATCTTATCAAAAATACTTTTACGAGAAGGTTCCATTCAAACGTGGGTTTGATTCACACTCCGTGTTCTGATAAATATTTACCATCCAAAAAGAGGAAAAAACGGAGTCTTTGTCTAAAGAGGTTAGCAAACAGTTACAAACCAGTATTCCATCAGTATTTGCTTCAGTCTAGATTCCAGCCGTATAAAGAGTGATGACCTTTCAAAATCCTGCTTATCATGTGCTGGTTCGATAAAATTGGCTTCAAGAACCCCTGTAGCATAAAGCGAAGTAGTACATGCATACCATTTTACTGAAAAATCATTAAAAAGATAACCGAAATCTAGAGAAGAAGGACAAATACCAACAACACCATATCCCTTTGAAGAACCATCACTAGTGACTTTCCAGTAAGGCTGCAGTCCAGTAAAGAATAAACATATTGAATTAATGTAAGTCACATGTTGCTAATTTACTTTACCCAAGGCATCAAGGACACTTAATGCAGGAAGCAATCAGAAGCATCTAAGTTTCTAAGCAACAACAGTCGTCCAAATCAAAATTATATATACAATTCCAAGCCTGAGATATCTATGTTCCTATTTTAAAAGTACGAAACCAAAATAGTATCAGAATTTACCCTGATTAGGCGATTTTTATGGTACACATTGAATCCAGAAACCGATAGAGAAGGTGCCTCTTTGATGAATCCAATCGTTGTTTCCACAGTACCCTTAAATGCCCCAAATAGAGGCAGGAGAGATGAGAAAACATACATTTTTCAGCTCGAATACTTTGGTCCAATAGACAACCAACATTTAAGCTTTTAGAACTTCACAGAGAAAATTTATAAGAAGCAAATTGAAAATGTGAAAGTGATAGCACATGAGCTTTTAATTATTCCCTGGAAACAATATATGTTGAAAAAAGTATGTACTGACTGACTGAGAAGAAAAAAAAAGGGGACAAAATACTGGCTATCATACTTGTAACAGCACAAATTGCTTTCTTCCCAATATATAAATGAAATGTTTGTCATATGTTGCTCAAGGATACAAGTTCCACTAAATAGACATTTTGAAACTGCAATAGCATCAGCTTTCTTAAAATAATGCATTTGAATTTCAATGGTACATCAATGAGACAAAAGTTGCAAAATGCAACTTCATATCAATCTCTATATGCAAGGTGTGAACCGATCATGAACAAATTCCTGCCTGTCGATCCATTTTCAGGAACTCTTAATGCTTCTTATCATTATTTCGCATCTCAAAGGAATTTCAATCATTTATAAACCCCGTTAACGTTCCATATCACAAATTTATGATTGTCTTGTACATTGTTCATATCTTATGCTGAATGTGTTATCCATCTATAATAACCTGATAAAACTGGACCTAACTCCACCCTCAAAAGCACCTTAATAGGAGAGGATTACCTAAGCCTCATAAGGCTTGTTAAGCTGTTTTCCTAGTTGATGTGGGATACTGATACACTTAACACACTGTTTTCATGCCTAGGAATAGACATTTGGTTCATAAAGTGTGCAGAATTGAACATCTATGAGTGGCCCACCTGAATACTTGCGGAAGGCCCAACATCAAATTAGGAATGGGTCTGATATCATAATAAAACTGGACCTAACTCCACTACAATAGTCACCTTAAGGGAAGGAGGATTGTCCAAGCGTTATAATGCTTGTCGGGCTCTCGCTTTTAGACGTGGGATATTGGTACACTTTAACATAACTTATAAAATGACCATGAGTACGTGTTACATAACAGGCTAGAAAGATGAGGCAATTGTTGATCACTGATGGAAGAGAAAAGGATTAACTGCAATACTAAGGGAAAGACTTTTAGCATAAGAATTTAAGCATCAATTACCACAAGAATTAAATGGAAGCCCATGGTATTACTCAAGCTTGTGGCATTGTGCAGTGAAATTATGACAGACATAATAGAGAGAAGATTCTAAGAAAAGGAGATGGATGATAACATCCAGTGATCTTACCTCATTCGATGTCACTGCCAGCTGAGGCCTGTAATTTACTGTTTTAGCAAATTTCAAGTCATCTGCTATAAAAAATTGCTGTACAGGCTTGCCCCTTAGAATAATATTAAAGTTTGTGAATTTTCTTAGGTACAAGATTGATGCATAAGCCTAGTCAAAAGGAAGATTGTTTGTTCAGGTCAAAAAATGTTAACAGAGAATAGTAGAAAACAAACAAAAATGAAATAGAATTCTTACCCTCAACGAATAGCGGATGCGGTAGGAGATATGAGACTGAAGCTCAGCAATCTTTTTGTGTAGTTTTATTTGGCCTCCACAACTAGCTTCATCCCTGAGTCGTATATCCTAAGTCAAAGATAAATGAGGAATCATAAATATTTCCATGTGACAAATAAAAACTCAATATACGAGTTCAACATAAAGTTGACGTTATCAATAGTTAAAATTTATCAGTATATGGAGATAAAGACATGTCTTTATTTGATATAGGCAAAAGGCATGAATTTCCCCTATCGTCTTCTAAAAAGTCTAAGTTAGTCCCTACTGTTATTTATGGTTTCACATTATACCTTAATGTTTTCAAAATAATACTAGTAACCCCTTACATCCTAACATAGTTCATTTTTTAGCAGTTTTGGTATATGGATTAATTAATTTAGCCTATGTGATGTCACAAGAAGGGAATTTGGACCAACCAAATGCTGAAAGTAATCTTAAAAATGACTTTTTTAGACATTAGCTAAAGGTGTGATTTTCACCTTAACATTCCACCAGAGGTCTAAATAAGTCTCTGCCATTATTTCGGTTACCACTTTAGCATC
Organism: Erythroxylum baracoense; assembly: GCA_025629805.1. Classification (NCBI taxonomy): domain Eukaryota; kingdom Viridiplantae; phylum Streptophyta; class Magnoliopsida; order Malpighiales; family Erythroxylaceae; genus Erythroxylum; species Erythroxylum baracoense. The sequence goes on from JAOTAY010000189.1 coordinate 24,813,029, forward strand.
TTATTCAGGGTGCAATGAGTACTATTTTAGTAACATTATGATACTTCCAAAGTAGTACCAAAGATAACAGTAGAGACTTATTTAGACCTTTTGTGAAACGTTAAGGTACAAATACAGCCTTGGCATTTGATATACAGTATATCTTCAATACACAAGATTGTGAACAAGAGAACATGTTGAAATAAAAGACAACAATGAAAATTGCAAAAGAAAAAAGAAAGATGTCAGGAGACATATGTTAAGTTGTAAACCACAAGAAATAAATTACTTCTAGTTTACAAGAGAAGCATCAATATATGCTAGAATATTCACCAAACAAAACAAAACAATGTATGACTTTATTTTAAGGTTTACTGCTAACTGATAAATAAAAATCAAAACAAGGATACTCAATCTACTACTTGATTTCTAATGTTTAGGCTTTTGAAACTAGTAAAGACTAAAGATAAGAGGCTAGCAAAAAGATAGGAAAAAATGAGACTACTATAAGTCCCATAGACAAAAAGGTCTTTGGTTACATTTTGATGTCACTTGCCCTCAGTAGCATACTAATCAAGTTATGTTGCAAGACAAAAATATATTTGTTCCTTGAACATAGTTCAAAATTTAACAACACACCAAAGCAAACACAACATACCTCATCATCATCATCAAAACTCAGTTCGTACACACCTTCATCATTCAACCATAGGTTGTATATTAATATTCTTGTACCATGTGGTCCAATATCCTCAAACTGGTAAACACAAACTAATCAGTGCAATCAAAGAAAATGCAAACAACATCAATATGCTAGAACTTTTATACTGTTGTGATTAAGATTTAAAAACAATGATTAAAATAGTCTGTAAGGCATTATCTTGTGAGTAGGCAATAATACCCCAAGAAACCAAAGATGGCAACAACCTAAACCCTTTTGGTGATTATTTGTATGCAAAATTAAGCATATGAAATTGTATTTCCAATAAACTACTAAAAGACATCAGGAATGCAAATAACGTGTAGGGTGCAAAAAAAGATGTGAACAACATCCACACACTGGAACTATTATACTGTTGTGCTTAAGAATTAAAAACAGCAATTATAATACTCTGAAAGGCATTATCTTGTGGGTATGCAACAATACCCTAGGAAGCTAGAGATGGCATCAGTGCAAACCCAGTTTTTGTGATTAATTTCACGTGTAAAGTATGATCAAGAAATTGCATTCCCAAGAAACTACAAAAAGACATCAGGAACATAAATAACACATTAAGGGTGCTAGTAACATTTGACTTCTAAAGTTTCATTTAGGTCAGTGAGTGCCAAAGGAGCATCAATCACTTTGTACATATCAACTTTTCTATCAAGTTATAAATGATGCATTCTAGGAAAGGTAAATTAACCTCGATAGGTGAAGTTATTTAAACTATTAGTCAGCAGAAATTATGCATGCAGGTAGATTAGACTTTTAAGGCATTGAATAAAGTTTAGCATTATATGACTAGACCCTGCAGTAACACCTTCAAATGGTAACTACATCATACCCTAGAAGTGACTACAAGTTATGGAACCACTATCAATCCAACCAACCTGCAGCAAGAGTTCGTCCTTTGATGTAAAAGGAGACCATTCAAGGATTGTTTTCAAGTTTGACGACCAATCATCCTGTGAGCTATAAATAATTGGTTCTGCCCAATGGCCAGATATGTCAAAATCAATCTGAAAAATAAAGAGAAAGGAACATATGAGACAATAATGGATGTATTAGTTTTGATGATGAGTTTACTTCAAAATTATCCAACGTGAGGACAGATACCATTGGAACAATAACGTCATCCTGCCCTGTTTTCCTCAAGAAAGTATAGGATAGAAGTCCAACACTCTGAAATGCCTTGCTACAGAATAGATGTCAATAGAAAGGTGCTAAAGTTCAAAACCAGATAAGATCATAGCAATACTCCAACCCCTTTCACCTCAAATATCAGGAACTTAAAGGATGACAAAGAAATCTGCTTGCTACTTAAGAATGAGCAATATCTAAGAAACTAATCCAAATCACAATTTCTGTATATCATTAATGATTTCAAATAATAATATCTGCCAAAAGATAAGTGACCTTCAGATAAGTCAAAGTTTTATCCAGAACATTCCCAAATTGTCGGATGTGAAGTCAATCACAATTGAATTTTGAATTACGCTAAATGAACAAATATCAGGGGAAAAGCCTACCTGCCATGAGTTGCACGACTGAAAACTATAACATCCGCTCCCAATCTCATGGTACTCGTTTTGAATCCATTACCATCTGCAACCATACATATCTTTTCATTCATATAAAGATCTAGAAGCAGAATGCAAGTAAAACAGACTGAAAAAATTGTCAGCATAACCAAAGTGAAGAACTCAAGAAAAGGCTCGTCACGAATAACTATAAATCTTTTAGGAATCACCAGCTACAGTTAGGAGAATGGCAAAAGAAGGAAGACTTATATGTTTGTAAGAATTACTAACACATCTCTGTTCAAAGCTGTCTTTAAATAAGAAGGGTAGACAAATTACATTGTCCGATTGTTGTATTAGACTTCTTTGAAGAATAACCCAAGCTCATGCATTTCCGTAGAGCAGCAGGATCCATGCCGCCACCATCATCTGAAAAAGCATTCCCCAAAATTTTAAGTTATGTCGTTATAGCGAGAAATGGAGCACATCTAAAAAAGAAACAAAACAAGTTCATCTTCAAACTCACCTTGGAAAACCAGAGCAGGGGAATTATCCTTTGCGATAACAACTTTGTCGACCTTCACAAAGGTTGCACCATTATGAATCTGAATTATGGGCAGACATGAAAACATTGTCACGAACACATTGATCAGACAAGTTAATAAGAAACAGAAACTAATCAAGTAAAGTAAAGCATGTAAAAAAACTTTTATACCTCATCGACAGCATTATCCAATAGTTCAGCAATTGCTACCAATTAAAAGAAGAAATATATAAACAAGAAGAAAGTGATAAAAAACAAGTATCAAATTCAACAATTGATTTATACTTCTTAAAAGAACAGGCTAACCTCCAAATGCCCATTTATGTGAAGTCGCGTTAGAGTGCAGAAACTTGGGATGAACTCGTGCGTGTTCCAAATCAACTGTAAATCACCAAGATTAGAAACTGAAAATTTACGTGTACAGTTAAGACGCTAGAACAAATAATTGAAGGAAGACGAAACTGACCTACAGGAAGAGGCTTGCTGGAGGTCGGGCCCACGTAAAGGCCTCCAGCTTTCCAGAAACTACGAAATTCGAGTTTCTGATCGGCCGGAGAAACCAGCTGCAAGGTGGATTGAGTTTTCAGTGCCGCTTTCGGATTCGAGGATTTTTGGACCGTCGTAACGGAGTCGTCGTCGTCGTCGTCGCTGCTGTCAATCTTCACCACCTCAATCGGTGGTTTTACTGCTTTAGGTGGCATTTTGAAGACCTGTAAGCGAAAGAGTGTGGAATTCCGGTCAGTGTTTCCAGTCACCGACGGTTAGCGAACGGCGGGAAGAACCTAAATGGTCTGCAAGCTTATACTAATTTTCGAAAAGGCAGTGATTAACATGTACACAAATACGACGTCGACTTGGACCATCTATAATATATTTCAAAAAAATGAATAGGAAGAATTTTGGCTGATGTAGCGTGGGCCTACCTCCAAAAGGCATCGCTCAAAAATTTGGCCCTATTTGACAAATAACATATTGTATTAGTTTTTTGTTGATTCTATCAGCAGTCAGCCGATAGTTGATTCTATCAGTTGATTTGACCATCAAATAATATAAACTATTTATTAAAGATATTTAGCAAAGTTGTCGATGTGTAAAATGACTTATGAGGGTATAATTTAAAAAAATAAGGGCATAGATATTATATTTCTTACTATTTCGTTGAATATTTTTATAAGAATTTAGATTTAGATATTTAATTTTACAAAATTTAAGTTTATAATAATAATAATAATTCAAAGTTAAATTCTCTATTAATATGATTGAAGCAGCGAGCTACATCATATTAGTATTTTTCATATAATATGTATGATTTTTATTATTTAATAAAATAAAATATCTATAATTATAGTATGACACAGATACGATACATAGTAGTTATATACTAAAAATATTAATTTGATGTGACTCTTTATGTTCAAAAACTTAATATTATGGTATTTTTAAATGTATACTAATATTATAAAATTAAATAAAGATCAAAAAGTTTAATTAACCTCTTTATTATATTCTTCCAAACTTCAATACGATAAAAAAAGGACAACTTTGAAAATACACAAAACAAAAGTAGAGAGTAAAGTGGAGGGTAATACTGTCATTAGGCAAATAGCTAACCCCAAAAGCTTCTTTGATGGAGCTTTTAGAAATCAGCTTATTGGAGTTAAATAAGCTAACTAATAAGTTATTCACTAAACACATCAATAGTTTTTTAAGATGGTCAAAAAGCTAACTTTTAGTCAATAAGTTAAAAAACAGCTGATAAGCTGTTTGCCAAACACCTCCATAGTCAAAACTTAATAGAATGGTTCATGAAGATGATAGAGTACAGCTCAAGATTGTAACCTTTAAAGTAAAGATCAAGTCAAAAATAAAAGAAGATCAAAGCATCAAGATCATTTTATATCTTATAATGCCAATTATAATCTCATTTAATCACTTTGATAATCTTAAAGGCATACCATGTATAAATATTAAGCTTTACTACATTGCACGAGTCTTTTTCATCATTAAGAGGAAATAAATTTTTTGGTTTCAAAGAAAAACCTCTTGAACCTTAAAGTGCATTTTTGGAAACATTTTTAAAAGTGTTTAAGTCATACTTTTGTAAGGTAAATTAAGTTTGAATATTTGAAGTTGTTAAAATAATATATTTGGGGAATTCATTGATTAATATAGGTTAGTGCTCAGGTTAAAGTTATAAATATTGATAAACTGAGAATTTATAACAACATTGGTTGTCATACTGGTAAATTAATATGCCACAATAGTCAATCAATATGCCCTAGTGGTCGAACTAGTGGTCGAACAATACACAATAACAGGTGAATATTATGCATTGAATGCATATTGGTTAACTAATATGACTTAGTGGTTGACCAATAGACTGGAACTAACCATTGTAATTGATATTTTTTTGGCTCTAAAGACTAATAAGTTTCCTAAAATCTTATAAATACATGTTTTCTCATTGGTTCATGCATCAAAAAGCATCTAGGTGTCTTATACGCATGTTTTTAATTGTTTATCAAGCATTTGGATAGCATTGTCTCATATTTGTATGAGTGAGCATCTTTAGGTTATCAAAGCAATAAAGTGAAAAATTTTGAGTTGTAAGCTTTTATTGGTGTAAGCATATACTCTTTACTATAAAGGAAGATTGTAAAAAGGTTTCTCTTTACCAAGAAAATATTGTACAAAGGTTATTCTTTACCTTGAAAGAAAAATTATAATAGAATTCCAAGAAGAGCTTTGAGAGTCGATATAAGCAAGGGTTATTTGTCGAACTACTATAAATCAGTTTGTATTTCCTATCATCTTTATGTTGTTACTTTATTGTTTGATTGATTTACTTTAAGTGATTTTTTAATCATTATATCTATTATTTATTATTAAATTGAGTTCATTGGTTAAAAAATATTTTAAAATTTATCAAAATCCAATTCTGTAACACCCATAGACCCCCTAGAAGGATATGCGGATATTACTTAAGACAGGATTTAACACATATCAAAATAATATAAAACGTTGCTAGAACTCAAACAACCAATCATTGTTTTTCCATACATATTCGACTTTAAACAGAATTTAATCTGTACACCGAATTCATTCGAATATATGTGTCAAGTTATTCTGAACTAAGGTTATACATTACAAATTCTTAAACAAAACAGTACATATCTTAAGTTCAAAAATACTTTATATTGTAATATTTACAAACGTTTAACAAAATACGTCATGTCTCATATTATACATCAATCCAAACATACATTTCCAAAACAAAACACAGCCTTTGTTTACCATTGTGATTGTTATTGTCCCAGTCTTCGAACCCTCCTAGCTGAACCTACACGGGGCAAAACCACCGTGCTAAGCATAAAGCTTAGTGGGGAATAACTAAATCATATATAAACTGGCAGCTGTTTAACAGTCACCTAACATCCACATATACTGAATCAAATTATATCATAAGCAATCATTGAAGGTTCATATTAAAGAACAATTCAAACATATTGGACTTTGGAACAAAATAAAATCTATCACTAGAGAACATTTCTCATGTTAATGTCAATCATTTAAGTATCAGAACAAATTGTACAGATGCCAGAACTGATTATCAGAATAAGGTATAAACCCTTCAGATCATAATAAGATTTGTACCAAAGCAGACTTTGTTTTATATCAATTCAGAGTTTATCTTAGATCAAATTTAAGTATCAAATCAAAAATTTGTTTATATCAGAATTGAACATGTATCATAATACAAAACAAGTTAGACTGCTAATCCTTTATACAAAAGTGGGTAACGAGACTAATACAACAGATACCATAATCGGTATCACAAAATAGGAGAGACTTATGTCTCAATATCAGGAGACACTGAAGTGTCAATATCAGGAGAGACGTATGTCTCAAACACCGAAGTATCATTATCAGAAGACATCGAAGTGTTGACACTTTAAATGTGTCCAAGAGCAGCTGCGGACTCTTCTAGGCGTGCCTATTTACCTACGACTAGGACTTAACATTTTTAAAAACAAAACAGGTTCATTTCAACAATTATATATAGTCACACAAATAGAAAACACTTCCAACACAATCCCAACTATCAAACTCTTCGGATAACTGATGGTCCGGAATTATCACAATATTATAGCAGAAATTCCTAATTCATAAACATCTATATCCAAATCATAATATATAAGTCTTTGGAATTCATTCATTTATGATCACACCAAGCAATGCAACATTGTAAACCATACATCCTTTACAATATCATCTCAATTAAGTTAAATTCAACCATTGTTGAAAGTCCTATCCTTATATATGTCAACAATTACATAATCAAGTTTAGCATTGTTTTCCAGATTTTCTTAGGACAGTTTTGGGTCAAATGTATATGGTCATTTTGACATAGAAGCTGACCTTTTTAGACAATAAGTTTTTCTAAACAAATGTTCCTCTATGTCTTAAGTTTCAGACGCAACAAAAATTATTCAATTTGGTTCATTATTCCATAAGTTATGCTCAAAAGGCTGAAGACTATGCAAAACAGTGTCAAAGTTTGGTACACGCACGATCATGCACGTGGAAGTGCACGGGTGTGCACCATAAATGCACGGCTGTGCATTTTAAACTCATGGCTGTGCACACAAGGAAGCACGATCGTGCACATTGATATGGGTTGATCACGATTGTGCATACTGTGCACCCCAACTTAAAAGGAGCATATCTCTTAAGCCCGATATCCAAAAATTTCAAAATTTATGCCGTTAGAAAGCTAAAAGAATAAAATAAAACTTTCATGAATACATATTTATCTAATTCTACCTAGATCAATATAATTTAATCGTTGAAAAATAGGACACAAGTTTCAGTGTTGCAGCCAAAGCCAGAACTCAACTTCAAGTTAAATTTCAAAACCCTTAGTAACGGAATTTAAATTCGACTTCTTCATGCAAGTTATAGATAAATGTATCTAGTTTAATCTGAATCTAAAATCATCCCATTTGATGTCTAGAAGTTAAGATATGGCTGAAAAAACAATGACTGTTCAGTGGAAACACACCTCCTAATGAGTACCCAACACTTATCAAATTCCTAACCACAATTCTTCATTAACTCTGTACATATTATATCCACTTCAAACATCAAACAAGAAATGTCCTATTATGATACCAAGTTTAGTACTCCCTTACCTCACTAAACTTCAAATTCAACTCTAAGAACCCAGCTAAACCAAGCTTCCAAACAACCAAGACATACCTAGGTTTAATGTGCAACTTTCAGCATCAACAAAGTAATAATACATAGGTTCACAAAATACTTCTTAATGGAATAACTTATAAAGCTTCCTATTGTTAATGACCCAAACTCTAGCAGAAGTCTAGAAATTGAGAGAGAATGAGAGTTTCAGTGGTAAAAAGCAAGGTTAAAGAAGTAAAGAACATTCCAGTAGAAAATTTGCCGCCTTTGGTTGCTAGGTGTCTCCAATATACTTAAGCATGTGTCAATTAATATGTCATGCCATGTAACACTTGATTATGCTGCCCTTTGTCATCTTAAGATACTTCCATGAATCACCTACAAATCAGTCCACATGTCATTCCAAGGTTGGTCCATTTGTCACACAATCAATGATGCCAAATGTTAATGCATTAGCCATGCCCCGTGCCACTAACTCATAGGCTTAATCATTCAAATTTTTATGTAACAACTTAACTTGCCACTTGACAATTTTCCTTGTCCAAATATACATTTTAATACCTCAATTCGCTAATGGTATCAATTAATTCCAATTTACTAACTATAGTCCACCAATACCGAAATTCAAGTCATATACCGTTCACATTCAACTCATAGCACAATTTTAACTCCTATCTCACATGTACTTTCACGAACATGTATCGTTTCAACTGAAGTATATTTTAGGGCCTTACACGATTGTTGTGATATTCTCCAAATGTAATTGTATGAAAAAAATAAGTGTAAAAGATATCATTTGTTCAATGATAAATGACATCATTTTCTAATTTGTTTTATCAAAGACTCGACTCACCCCTGCCCCTCCCAATGTCTTTCGCTCTCTCCTCTCCCATGCCTTTCTTCTTCATTTTCCCTCTAGTTGTCGACATTCTATCTTCACTCAACTCACCCTTACCCCTCCCAATTTCTTTCACTCTCTCCTCTCCCACGCCTTTCTTCTTCATTTTCCCTCTAGTTGTCAACATTTTGTCTTCTTCATTTGCATCCTTTTGTCTTCTCCAGTCGTCATCCTTCTATCCTTTGATCTAGGTAAGTCGTTGAGTACTTGTTCTTTGGTTTGTCTTGTGCTTCCATTTTTGGTGTTTTAAGATGTGTTGTTGCACGAGTTTAGCGTGGTTTTTTTAGTTGTTTTCATTTGTTTGGATTGTTTATGGTTGAATTTTATTATGGATGTCTTAATGTTAGTGAAGAAAGAGAAAAGACGTGATTTTCCTAGTTAGTTTTGGATGAATTTTCCATGTCTGTAAAGTGTTCAATAAAAGTTCTATTATGATTGTGTTAAAGTGTTGCATATGCTCTGCTTGCATAATTGGTATATATCACATGCTTCTGTTGACATTATACTGATAATTGATTGCAAGAGTTTCAAGTGTTAATGCTAACATTTTGAATGCATAAGAGAGTTTGTTTATAGTGAAATTTGGCATAGTGAGAGGAGAATAAGAGTTAAAGAACATCCAATAAAAATTCATTTATCTGTTTTTTAATTAAACTTTTTTAAGTTATACTTGGTGTTTAAAATATAATACCTATAACTAAACACTTGAAATAATTAATCATTTGCTTCTTCTTATGTCAAAGCTCATATTAGTGTTTGATCTATTATTGGTCTTATATAGAATTAATTGGATACGTGATATGCGACTGCTACAGCTACTACTCAAAACTACTTTGGGAGTTTATATTCATTTATCATTGTGGTTTCCATATCTTACAATGTTCTGCTTTTTCTCTTTCAATAACTCCATTTTATTGAGGGGGTCAATATTTAAAAACATATCTTTTGGTTTTGTTTGTTATTTAAGCAAACCAACACATATATGTTAAACACTATATAAAATACTACATGGATGTCTTGGGATCCATTAGCTTATTAAATCTTAGGGAGGTTTTTAGCGAGGACATAGTTTGAAAGCATTGGAAAGTGATTTGAAAGTCATTATACAACAGTTATTGATCAAAGACAAGTTAATGTTGGGAAAATGTTAAGGATTTAACAAAATATATTACAGATTGAAGACTCATAATAATGATCTCTTACTCTTGTTTTCTTATCTTCTAGTTGTTTTTCAATTTTTAGTTATGAAATAATTGAGTTGATAATTTAGGTGAGATGGACCCTAGGATTTAATATATTAAATTCATGAATCTTTTGGTTTAAAGAATTCTTAGCTTTCTTGAGGTTTATCTATCTTCTATAATTGATTGAATTGAAGGAAGAAAAGTGAAAGATTTAGTTATTTTATACATATATCAAGATTTGAAAGAAGAGATGTATGAGAAGATCACAATAGTTATGCAAGAATTATTGCAAAGATCATTGTCCGACGAAAATGAGTCAAATGTATATGAGACTTGCAACAATGTGCTTAGTACAAGATTTGGCTACATCAAAAGTCTTGGGTTTGGCCCTAAGACAATTACTTCATCCTCATCAAGACCAGTATAGATCGACTTGAACAGGAGAACCAGTTGCTTAAGGCTAAATTAGATTGTAATGAACAAAAGTTAGAATGTAATGAACGAAAGTTAGCCAAGCTTGAAAAAATAGTCAAACAAATACTTGGCATAAATTATGTAAGTAGTAGTGACGATGAAAAAAATTCTTAGTTTGTACATAACTATTTTTGTTAACATTTGTATTTAACATTTAATGGTATTATATAAAATGCTTCTAATTTTAAATTATTTTTGTATAATAAATTATAAAACAAAAAATCTAAATATTACATGCAATAACATGGATTTAAAATGTTACCAATAATTATGATTAACATGATAACTATTTTAGTAATAATTTTTATTAAAAAATTAAAAACGTAGCTAAAAAGATTTGCCTATGTTTTTAAAATTGTTGCTAAAAATTTTTAGCTATTTTTTGAAAAATGTCGCCAAAAACTTTTAGCTACATTTCTAAAAATATAGCTAAAAACATTTTGCTACGTTTGCTATATCGTCGCTAATAATTTTGGGTGACAATTCAAAATTCGTCGCTAAATATTATTAGCTACGTTTACAGTAACGTAGCCAATAACATTTAGCCAGAAAAACTAAGCGTATCAAAATATCATTGGCGACGATTTTTCATATCGTCGCATATCTCTTTTCGGTATATATGTAGCTCGTAGCAAAAAATAATTTGCGACAATTTGTTAAAAACATCACCTATAGTATTTTACTACTAGGAATTTATGACAATTTGGACGACGATTTAATTTCATCTCTAAATATTATTAGCGAAGAATGAAGGACTTTTATCGACGAAAATTTTCGTCACTAAAAGCCTCATCTGTTGAAGTGTATATATTAATCAATACTTTATTATAAGTAGTCAAAGATAACTTTATTATGTTCTTTTATTAAGCCATTATAAGATGTGTATGTGCGAATATATTTTATAATTATAGAATAACATTACTTTCAAAACTAAATCCAAGTTTACAATAACTAAGTTAAAAAGTATAGCCTTAAGTAGAGAATCCTTTGAAAAGGTTAGAAGTAGGTTTCAATGCTCACCCTAGTAATTTCCAAATATGAACATTTTTCATTTTAGGAATGGTTTTAGGTTGAAGCCACTAAAAAATAAATCCTAATTAAGGTCCTAGTTACATGACGCTCATTATCTGTAGGTGTTTTTTGTGGTTAGGGGATTTGATTTGCTATCGGTTCCCTTAAACAATATACATGGAGACAGCTTCGTTTTTGTTTGCTTTCTTTTGTTTCTTCTCAAGCTAATGGGGGGTGGGGACCAAAAGAACGTGAAATTATAAAAGGAAAACGATTAAGAGATCATACAATTAATTAAACTATTATCAAGTGAGC
>JAOTAY010000189.1:24824955-24871473 GCA_025629805.1 Erythroxylum baracoense
AAAAAATTACAAATACACTTAAAATAAATATTGATACAATTATAAATTAATCAATGAATTACATATTTCAAAGCATATTATACTGTAGGGGTATTTTTGTCATTGATACTGTTTTTATGTTCTGTCCACTGCAACCAAACATATTTTTGTCCTCGAGATAGAGACAATCTTTTCTGTTTTGTCCATCACAACCAAACACTTTACTGTCTCCAATTTTTGTTCTGTTCCGTCTCCAAATTTCCGTCTCGTTCCGTCTCCGCACCTAGGAGACAGTAACCAAGCGCAGCGTAAGCAAACAGGTCGGGAACAGAACTTTGTGTCCTTGTCATCTGTTTCTACCCATGAAGACATGAACCAAACGTAGGATTAGAGGATAGAGATTAGTGGCTACAATGATTGAGAAGGATCAATTTTGAAAACAATTCGAGGAATACATCAAAAAAAGGGAATCAAACTTCATAAAATGGTACGAATTACGATTCTTACTTTATTATAATTTATGAATTAATCATTTTATAGAATTTTATTGATCTTGATTTTAGGAAAATCAAAAGAAAAAATTTTGCAATTATTATGCTGCATGTGGAGTCGGATCCTGGCCTAATTTTCCAATAGTTACATTAGAGTCGACTTTAATTCTATAATGTGATTAAATTAGTTTATTGTTATTCATTTTGAATTTTGGAATTGAATTTACAATATGATCTTAATTTGAGAAACCTAAAAATCCTAGTTTTGAAATCTAAAAAGGTTCATAGTTAAAAACAACTTAAACCTATAATTAAGAATTAAGAATTCTAGAATTTTGATTTTAGAAATCCAAAATTATATGCCACGAAACTGTAAAATCATAGTAACCCCATAATTGTTCTGATATCTTATTGGAAATGCTTGGAGACTTGCACTTAGCCTAGTCGGTCTTGAAAGCACCCACTTCGGTTTTTGATGATTAATGGCGACTTGATGAACAAATAGTTCTTTTGTTTGAGTTTGTAAAAATCTTGGAAGTGGCGTGACTAATCTGTTGCATCTGGAGAACAGGTATATGTAGGTGTTTTTAGTGTGGTTGTGTTTTGGTGTTTTCCTTTTGTTTTTGTGGCTGTCGTATGTGAGGAGAATACGAAGAGCAGTCGGCTAGAACTTTGTTGTGGCTTGAACTTTGGATGGACACTGATAGCAACACACGCGTGAAGTTTGTCGGCGATGAGCTGCTATTGGAGCTAGCGCGGGGCATGTCCACAGGTGGCAACAGGAGACTTCTATAGGAGAGAATCTGGGCAGCTAATGTGACTAGAGCACTTGTTGATCGATGATGGCATGAGTTGTAGTTGGAGAAGGCTAACTGCGAGGTGCGACGAGGCAATTGTCCCTAGCAGCCGAAGGAACTGGTGGTGTAATCTGCAGCTCGCAGCTGGCGGTAATGTTCTCCAACAACAACGACAACAATGGCGATGACGACGGTTGATGGCTTTAGGTGGCGGTGGCTTAGTGTCTTGGAAGCTAGGTTTCTTAACTTAAAGAAGGAGCATGTTTGGCAACATACTTTAGATTAGGCATGTGCGGAGATATGCATAAGGTTATCCTACATCTGGGAATTGGGATAAGCTTATCCTAAAACCTATAATCAAGTTGTTTGACAATAAAGATAAAAGTATCCTAAGCCCTGAATATGGAGTGTTTGGACATTGGAATAATGTATTCCAAAGCTAGATTATAATAAGTAAGAAGAGTATTTATTGAAAATTGTTTTCGATTAAATTTTATTAAAGGATTTAAGATAATCGAAAATAGTTTCCAATTAGATTTGAAAATTGTTTTCAAATCAAAATAAATTTATATTTGAAATAGGAATTTAATTTATGTAGGAATCAATAAGTTTAATCTAATTTAATTTGTCTAAGGAGTTGGAAATATTAATTTAGATTATGAAGATCAACAACTAGAATCAAATGAAGCTTGATGTTTTATGCGTATAATTTGATTATGAGTGCATAAGTTGCATACTTTATTTATATGTTTGATATATATATATTGGATGCATGTTTTATATATGTGATTACTTGTAATTTTTTATTTGATGAGATGAACTCAAGGCCGCTTTAACTTGAATATGTTTAGTCTTATAATAGTTGGTTCTATTTAACCAAATCATCATGATTATATGAATTTAGAGGTATGATTATGAATAATATATAAGATATATTTTGGTAAGAGTTATTACTTAATAGATCTAGGAGTCATATGAGATGTAATCGATAAAGTTGTTATCTATCTAATTTAAGTTTAATTGGTTTGTTGAGTAAACTCAAGATCAACTAAATTTTAATGGGATCATAGTCAATTGGAAAGATTAGAGTAATCTTTTCAAAAAGTAGTGAGGGTTATTATTTCGAAAAAAATCGTTAGAGTAACCAAATTCATTATTGAAGTCCTAATCTCATTTGATAGTCACGAGATATATTCAATTACTTGTTCTAAGAGGAATTTATCTTTTTTAGTATAGTTGATACTAAGAGATCTAAATTACTTGTTAGGGATTGGTGATAAAGTTTTAGAGATATGTTAACATCATATAGATGACAAAATTTATTGACATTTGTCAACATCATAATAGTAAGATGCAAAAGGTTGCATGGAGTAGAGCTGACAAGTATAATACTTTGATGAAATTGTTTTACTTAATTTGGCCTACAAAAGCATAAACATAGACATCAATTAAAAGCTTTGCTAAAGTATGATAATAGTTGTCATTAGAAGAAAAATGATTGCACGACTTTTCTTGCCTAAATGTGATATGATAAAGATCATATATATTTCTAGTTCATGCTTAAGAGTATATGATAATGAATTTAGATTTAACATTATTATAATGTTTAATGTATGATAAGAAATAGATTGTTGAGTAGTTAATCCAATTTTATACAAATAGTTTGTATGCATTTGATCAAAGGAGACTTATGCTTAACATAAGTGGCAAGAATACAAAGTTGGATAACCAAAACTCTCCTTTTATGACTTGCTAGTTAAATCAATATGATGAGAATCATAAAGTTATGTACAATGATTTATGTATCCTTTTGATTATGAATTGTATAGAACTTGTGAAACTTGTTAAGTCGAAGAATAATCAAACCAATCTTTGGTGAAAGAATGATGATAGTATTGAATTGTTAAATCTTATACATGTGATGTGTTGGATGGAATAACAATTCATAAAAGGATGATACTTATATTTCACTAGATTACTAATGACTTTATTTGATATATTCACATGTATTAAATAAAATAATGATTACAAATTTTTAACAGTTCAAAATGTTTAAATATATATAGAAATTAAGCATTGAGAATGTTGAAGCACTTTGATGAGATCGATGTAGTGAGTTTTAAATTTTTTGGTTATCTATAAAGAATGAGATTCTTTAATGAATATCTCCACAACTAAGGGCCTGTCTGGTTCCATTTTTCTCTTCCGTTTCTTATTGTCGTTTTTGTAAAAAAGGAAACAATGTTTTACAGCGCGTTCGGTTGAGTCTCATTGCCATCTTTTGTTTTCAAAAATAATAAAACCACACTAAATTTACGAAAACAAAAAAATGATGTTTTCGTATGTTTTTAAAACAGGTTTTTTTAATAAAAACAGGCTTAACATCTTCTGTGTCTTCTGCATCTCTGTATCTTTTGTGCTTCGATTTTTTCATCTTGTTTCAGATGATTCTCTGTTTCTTCATTTGCTGCTATTGCTTTTTGGGTTCTTCCTGTTACTTGCTTTCAAACATTTCTCTTAATCTAAAATTAATTTAATGCAAAAACCTACCACACTTTTCAGATGATGTTATATTGGCTTTTCTTCCTTTCCCATCTTGAAGTCGGAAATAAACACAACTAGGATCCCCGCTCAAAAACCACATCTGCATAATTCACCCCAATATTCTTCCTTGCGTTCAAGATAAAATTACCAAGTGACAGGTAGGTAAGCAAATCACTAGGCATCTTTAGATGAAAAAGTGATTCTCATGTGTGATTATCCATCAGAAAAGCAGCAAGTAGAAAAATCAAGAATTTGCTATTTGGAATTGGAAGTGAGAAGGTCCTTTTTTTCAGTATTTGAGGGATCTTCAATGTACGCAATTTTGTGTTTTGGTGTTTTCTACAAGATGTTTGATTATTTGTCCCAGTGATTTTTTTGGTTATAGAAAACTCTGCTTTGTTAGGTTACTATTATATGTGAGTGTAGAAACAAATGTCAAAAACTATGT
This sequence comes from Erythroxylum baracoense, assembly GCA_025629805.1. Classification (NCBI taxonomy): domain Eukaryota; kingdom Viridiplantae; phylum Streptophyta; class Magnoliopsida; order Malpighiales; family Erythroxylaceae; genus Erythroxylum; species Erythroxylum baracoense. Next base: position 24,829,215 of record JAOTAY010000189.1, read on the forward strand.
AGAATTTATAATAGTTTTGATTCAAGCTCCTCCCTTTTTCTCTACCATCTTGATAAGATGTATTGAAAATGCTTTTGAATGATAAAAGTTGTGAGTTTTTCATCACATCTAGAGTTGGTGATATTGTTTTGTACTGCGTTGTGTGAGTTTGCCATCTCGTCTATCTCTCTTTTTCTAGTTTTAGAGTTAAACATAGCTTATGTTATGCTGTCATGTTTTTATTTCAAACATTTTGGCCACGTTTGGTACGCAGCACTGTAGGCGTGGGACAGGGGTTGGGATAGGGAATCAATCAAATAAGCATGTTTGGTAGGTGGTATTGAAGAAGCCCAAGGATTGCACATTACCACATAGGTGGGATTGGGCAAGCCCACCTCCCCCTTAGTATTGCATTTTAAAACCTGGGATTGAAAATTTTGAAGACAAAAATATTCCCACTTATAATAATTTTTGGACAAGTTTAACCTTATTACATTTGCCCTAATTTATCTTCTCTTCCATCATTCTGAAGCCGTCTACTTTCACTCTTCATCGTTCTCTCCCTTGTTCTTGCCATTACCTGATTTGCCGAGTTGCTCTCTTCACCGTTCTCTCCCTTGTTCTTGCCATTAAACACAGCATCACCAGTAAGTTTCGCTTTCACTCTACATTATTTATGACAAACACACATACACATTCTTCTTCATCACTTGCTTTTGGATTTTGTTCTCTACAAATTATATTTTTAACCACAGCATCTCCATTAAACGCATCATCGCTAACATCATTTGAGAGTGGGACGGAGGCCGATGTGTAGAGTGAGAGGGGAGACGATACGAAAGGGAGAGATTCAGTGTGAGTTTTTTTTATAAAATATTTGGATGGGGCATTATTGTCTTTCCATAATATCTATCTGATTTTAAAATAAAATTAATGAAAACAATCTCTCCAAATATTACCTCTTATCAAACGTAATTTTAAAGTCCTAATTCCACTCCTACTACCAATCTCAATCCCAATCACATTCTCAATCTCAATCCCTTTAATTCTAATGTTACGTACCAAACGTGGCATAAAGTTTCTTAAACTTTATAATTAAGTCTAACTTAATTAAAATTGATTTTTTCCTCACAAGTTGCTCTTTGATATGTGACTCATTAGGTTCCTAATATATTGACAATTATTATAAATTTTAATTTTAATTCACAATTAAAATAATATAAATTAGAACTCTTTTTAATTTATCTTTAATATATAAATTAAACAATTTATAATTATAAATCAAGATTGATGTCTAGTAACATGTCATGACCATCCCAATATCAGGAATGTCAAAGTGGATTGACTTAACTTGTCCACACATGATTATGATGTATAATTTAATCATTTCGTCATCTAATATTTCAATTAGACAGAGTATGGATACAATTTTACTCTTTTGGTCCAATTATGTTTATTCTTGCTAATTAGTAATTAATTTATACTTGAAATTTGAAAACACCTTTTTAAATGTCAATTCACTTTGACTAGAGAATTATATAAACTACTACTAATCAAGAATAGTAGAATATTATCTCTAATTACTTTAGAGTGACAATATTTTATTAATTTACTCAACTATTTCTATATAGTTCATAAGTAATTAGAGTACTACCGACTAAATTATCCTAGGACGGTTCATAAATAGAATCAAAACACAGCAATTCCCACACGAGATATATTGATAATCTCAAATTTAAGGATCAATTATACAACCTTCATTATGAGAAAATTCACAATCACATAAATAATAATCCATTTGGAATTAGTTATTGGATGGTTTAATAAACAATCGAACCGAAAATTTAGATAGTTTAAGTTTTTACGATTGAATTGGCCAAGCCGGTTGAGTTTTTTAATCATCGAGTATTATTGATATAATTATAAAGTACCAAAAATTGAAAAAGAACAAATTTATTGACAATTGAAAAACTAATATTAAAATTTAAAATAAAAAATCAACTAAATAAATTATTTTATTAAATTTAAAAACAAAAAACACAAAAAAATTTAATAGAGAGAAACAGCCGAAAAAATACTTGGGCATAACATTATAAGAATGGAAGTAAATAGTGTATACAAAACACAACCATAAGTTTATGGACTATCGAGTCATCACTAATACAATAATTATTATAAATATTTCATTCGACGAGAGTAACAAATAGATAATACTGATGCATTTCATATTTTTCACTATTTCACGGTATATGTCAAGGGACCAAACGACAAGGAAACGCCACTAAGGAAACAGAAAACGACAATCCAGAGAAACACGCCACCACTCGACATCATGACGCGACCCGGTCAATCGAAAAGGTCCTGCTGAATTGATCAAGCAAATCGCTCCACTTTCTTGGATCTCTCTATCGGCACTTCACAGCCTCGCCAAGTTCGCACCGTTATCGCATTGAAAGGTAGTTCCTTTCTCGTTTTTGAATTTGCCCATTTGATCTTTTGATTTGAATTTTCATATCATTTTCCACTTATCTCTTCGAATCTCCACATCTGTGGATTCAAATATTAGGAGAATGCGTGAATTCTTTTGGGGAATTATTATAGAATAAGTTTGGATTAATGCATTCTTTAATTTGGTTTCATCTCCCTTGTTCTCGGCATATCAAGTTTATAAAATTTCTGGGCTTTGATTCGTTTAGGCATTCATGAGATGTGAGCTATCTTTAGTAAGGATCCAGTTTCCTGTTATTTGGTGGTTACTGGTGTTTTCTGTGTATTTGCCAGTGTAGGAACTTAGTTGTGCCTTAGATTAGAGTTCAGGTTATTTTCAATGAGAGTTGTCAGTTGGGTTTGATTTGGTCTGGAGGTCACTGGTTTGCTTTCTGGATTACCTTTTGAGAATCTCCTTGCAGTTTTGTGCAGTAAAGAATGGATATCTAGTCTTTCATAGGTAGTGAAGAATGAATTTCTGTGCAAGTATCCCCAAATTTGTGATGAATTCTTGCACACTGGTCAAATTTGTCACATATTCATTGTCTGGTATGAAATATTGTATCTTTCCATAGAAGTTTGTGTAGACCATTTTCTTGGAATCTATTGAAACTTCCAACATAGGTGGGTTTATATGGTTAATGTTCACGAGCTCGTCTTTTCAACCACATATTGTTCGGTTAACAGAACGAAGCTGATTTTTATGTATATCTTTGTATGTGCTAAACACTTCATTGGTAGCATTAACGAGGTTCTTATACAGAAGGGAAAATCCTGCTGAATACATGGGAGAAAATGAGGATCCTGAGCAACAGGTGATGTTTCAAGAAAATTGTCCTCAAATTGATCCTAAAAGGGCTCGCTTCCCGTGCTGTATCGTCTGGACACCCCTCCCTGTAATATCGTGGCTGATTCCTTTTGTTGGTCACATGGGCATATGCAGAGAAGATGGAGTTATCCTTGACTTTGCAGGACCTAATTTTGTGTGTGTAGACAATTTTGCATTTGGGGCAGTAACTCGATACTTCCAAATAAACAAGAACAAGGTAAATTACTTTCTGATCTGTACTTGTGTCATATTAGCATCCGCATGCTCTGACGACCTGCAGTGGAACTTGGATAACGCAGTCGTTTTTCTCCTAATAAGATTAGTCAGTTTATGATCTTATCTTTATTTCTGCACTAGAGTGCAGGCTTCCTTACTAGTTAGTACGGTAGTACCTTGATGCGGTTTCACTCTAATAAGTACAAATTGGAACACTAATGAGCGAAAAATTGTCGTCTTACCTGCTTTCAACATCCCCTTTTCGTAATCCATTTTCTTTAATTATGAGCAGGAATGTTCTTTATCCCATTACCCGTCTGCATTTCAAAGCAAGGACCAATATGGGGTTTCTTCAGGAAGTGACCCAGTAACGTGGGATGATGCTTTAAGAAAGGCAACACAGGAGTTCCAGCATTATGCATATAGCCTTTTCACTTGCAATTGCCACTCATTTGTTGCCAACAACCTAAACCGGTTAGGGTTTCAAGGTGGTGGGTGGAATGTGGTGAACCTTGCTGTTTTCATATTCCTAAAGGGTCAGTGGGTAAGTACAGGAGCAATGGTGATGTCCTACTTACCATTTCTCGTAGTATGTGGCATGGGACTTATATTAGGGGGCGCCACTTTTGCAACTTTTATTTCTTTTTTCGTCATCCTTCTCATTGGTTGGTTTCTGCTTGCCACCTATTGTTTCAAAGATTTGATCCAATTGTAACTTTTTGGTTACTAAACATTTACATGTACAAGAGTTATAGCCCAGTAAACTTGATTTAATTAAGGTACAGAAAAAGTTTAACTGAAGTCCTTAATGTAAATAATGGATACTTTAATCTTCATATTTTAAATAAATAACTCATTAAATTTTCGATGAAGTCAGTCTGGACAAGAGGGCTCTTTAGATTTCATTCCTAACTACACAAGGAACAACCGTCCACACTAGGATCCTCTCCCAACATGAACCTACACTTGGAGGGGTTTTGATTTTTTTTTCCCCATTTGATAAAAAATGACAAACAAATCACACACATACTACTAATTACTAAAAAACAACCCTTTCCCAGTACCCTTATGCACTTTAAAAGGCTGGCAACTGGGGGCTTGCAATTCACCAATTCTCCAAATAGCAACGCCCTAGGATTTCTCCAATTCCTATCTGAAGTCACCACTTTTTTACAGTTGTTTCACTAACCATAATATATTAAGACACACTACATTGACTTGAATCAGAGAGACCATTGGCCATAGCCTCTCACTTCCTGAAAGGCCACAGCATTTTCAACCAACTACAGCCTTTCTTCCTGCACTCTTCCTACCGTGCTTCATTGCTTATCTTGCCTGTACTGTGTGGTTAAATTACTTATTGCAACATAGATTAGAGATCATTCTTGATCACTTTTAAGAACCCCAGTTTGTTGGAGCACAAACAGCTTCGACGGACAATCGTTTCAATACATTGGGACATGGATCTTGGCCAAAGTTGCCGTTGGATATGGTTACTGTGCATCTCTGCCTCCCTACACATTTCTGTTGAGATGACCAGAACAAGGTGAAGAACTATTTGATGCTACAAACATTAAGCAAGAGACAGTAAAGGTGAATACCTTCTCTAAGATGGCATATGAGGTAGGAGCATGGCAAGGGCCCTGCTGATAGCTCCCACAAGTACCCAAGGGAGTTCCAAAGCTTGCAAACTTAATGGATGAAATGGACTGTCCTGGACTACATCGGAGATGGACCTTAGGGCTATGGAACTCTTCAGCTCTTCCATAGCTCTGGATGTGCCAGTTCTTTATCGTTGGATGGAATTCTGAGACCTCAGCACAAACACTACTCACTGATCTCTTGACAAGAGAGATTCTCCAAGGGTTGCCTCCAAGTTCCTCAAAAACTACTAAGAGATTTTGTGTTGGCTTCAACCAAGATCGTGGCACATGATACCTGAAAGTGAATTTTCTTATTCACGTAGTAGATATGTCACATATAGTTCAACTGTGAGCTAATTATATTAACATATTTGCCTTTTGTAGGAGTACTTACCATCGCTGCGTTGGTTGGCCACATCCAAGCTGACATTTTGAAGGACGGAATGTTCCAGTGTAACTACATCCATTGCAATTGCCATGAGCATATGCAGTCCAATATCTTCCTATGCTTTGCCCATTAATCCATATCTGACCCTTTCCCATACCCTCCATGTCCAAAGCCAAGGACTCATCTCCTTCAGGTGCGTTGAAATAGGCCTGAAAACTTCAACGAGGTAAGTTCTAAATACCTGTGCCTAATTTTCTTAATTAACCTGGTATGCAATCTCGCAGAATTTATACCTTATGCCATGTCAATGGTTGCTGCTTCTGTGCAATTAATGATGCTTGCATCCACTGAACAGAAGAAATACTGCTCGGAGAAACAAGGTTCATGGCTTCTCCTTTAAGACCAACCTGTTAGATAAGAACATTAGTAATTAAAACCTTTGAGCTAACGAATGAATAAATAAAGTAGTGATCAATATGCACGACCTGATAGGTCCATTTTCCCGAGGACAAGTCCCATTTTCCCTGGTCAAGCCCATGAACTGCAACTGGACCTAGGATTCCAGTATTCCACGTTTCATAGTGTCCACCAACATTCTTCAATAACAAGAAACAGATACAAGCTTCAGAAATTAAATAAGAACAAAAAATATTAATCTTTACTAGTTAAAAGTGAGACATTAAATAGTCACAGCTTTGCCGAACTTTTGTTGACTTGAGATTAAAACATACGGTTAGCAATCACCCTGTTAAACAATACTTAGAATCGTATGTTTCATCCTAAATCATTTAGGCTTAAGAATTTGGTGCAAAGAAATCAAAAGAGCTTTTCTAGTTTTCCTGCACAAGGTTTTCTTCAGTTTGTGTCATGCCTCCTTATAAAAGAAATGATCTAATAATAGGTGAAGATAGAAATAATCATTTGTCAGAAGCTTCTTAGCTTGAAGTCGTGGTTTGTCAAGTGGCCATGTCAGTTGTGTAGACTCTGTATCGCTATTAGAAACACTCTGAAAGATCAACCTGCTAAATATACTAAAGGGAGGGAAAGGAATCTAACTGGCAATCCAACAGCAACGCTCAGCAATGCGATTTGATTTTTCCCTGCATGTAAATTGACTTTCCCAGTATACATGAACCTTCTATTCTGTCTTGTCCCAAACGCAGAACCTAATACAGGGTGTATAAATTTTAGCTTTCATAATTCAGCTGAAAAGGTAACATATGAAGGATGATTTTCCGTGTACCTGAAAGTTGTCCATTAATGAAAACATGCACAGCATGGCCTGATGACTGGACCATGAGAGTGGGCTGTTCCCCTCCATGCAGAAAGGATTCAGACGCAGCAATATCAACACTGTTGTTACATTGACAGGGAGGAGATTAGTCGAACAATGAGACTCCTCTGTTGCTTTTTAAATCAAGTATGGGTACAAATTAGAACCATTTAACTGCTTCTTTCCCCAAGTTGAAGGGGAAGAGATATGAAACAAGATGTAGAAAGACATAAAACGCCTACCAGTACAACATAAAGTAAAGCATGCCAGATATTTTTGTAAGCAGTCTTACCTTGTTATGTACCACAAGTAGTCACTAGCATCCCTTGTGACATTTATCTGCTCCAAAAGACCAGGGGCAGTGAAAGTTGAGCTATCATCGAGTGCAGAAATATCCTCGTCATAACTCTCCCATGAAAGCATCTCAGTATTTGTGGGTAACATTTCCATTTGAGATGTTTGAACTCCAACCTATGAAGAACAGTGTAAGTTGTCATTTATTTCAGTTAGTCAGGCATTTACTATTTGTGATGGATCCACAATAAGAAACACTTCCTCCCTCTCCCTCTCTATCTCTTAAGGATGCATAGGTCTGAGTTGGCGAGTGAATACCTTGGCAGTGTTAAAGACCACATTTCTGCAATCGGGAAGGATGCTGATGGACCATGGGGGCAAATTATAGTGCATATTGTTGAACAACACTCTTCCAGCAGACTGTATATCATAGTTTGCAAGAAAAGCTGCACAATGTCCCGATTCTGAGGAGTATACATGAGCCTGGAAAGCCCAAATTTTGGTTTAACAACTCTAGGAAAAAACTCAATTTCCGGAACAAAAATTGTCAAGGAGGAGAAACCTGTTGATAGGTCCCCAGTTGAGTCACAATGGGGTCAGTTGAAACTAAAGCTCGCTCACACATCTTAATGGACCTATGGAGCTCCTTTAGATGTCCATATTTTGGTTGCCTGATCAAACCTGTCAATTTAAGAAGTCAATGCGGTTAGATACATGATTCATGTTATAACTAGGTTATTAACCTTGAGCTTTTACATTTTGGTATACTCTGAAAAGTCTAGTCATGAATTAAAAGCAATTAGGTACATTTTCATAAGTCAGAGTAATGATCAATCCTAGGTTTCTTTTACATAATAATCCAAATGTATTTAGACGAAGCTAATATAAGGTATTGCTATCTCACATGGCATCTCAGACCTTAATTCTGCAAACTATTAAAGAAGACACTGGAGGTAAGCACATGTAATTCGTATTACCATATTCATCTAGTGGAGCATCGTAGTCATAGCTGGTAGTGATGAAAGGGCCTCCAGCACTTCGACCAAAATTAGTCCCTCCATGGTACTGTTTTCAACATTCAAAGCCGCTAATAGTAAAACGGAATTTTGAAACCAAGTTTCATCCAAGTGTGGACAACATTAAAAGATAAAGACTAACCATGTAGTAGTTAACAAAGGATCCTCCTTTCTGTATGAATCGAGCAACTGCAAATGCCAAATCTTGGACTGGACGCTCATGAATTGGACCACCAAACTCCGTGAACCTTCAGAGGTGAACAAAACAAGAAAGTTGTTGGATTTGTAGTCAATTTATTGATGGGGTTCAAATCTACAAGAATATGAACATCCTTACCATCCGCTCCAAGCTTCTGTCCACATTGTTGGCTTGTAAGGTTTGTTTGGAGAAAAAGAGTCGCAATAAAAGCCATTGCATGTGTTTATCTAACATTGGAAATGAAAAGTCATGGAATTTATTATACAAGAGAAAAACAAAAGGAATAAAATCTTTAAGCTTTTGTTGGGCAAGTATGGGAATGCTTACTACTGGATCAGGGGCATCTTCTTCCTTGCACATCACCCAGGGAACTCCAGTTCCTGTTTGAATAGCCATATTTGCTGCCCATGTCATATAATTATAACCAGAAGAGCCAAGTAACTTGCTCTGTTGCCCATACTCATTCTCAATCTTCATAAAGATACAGAAGGGAACCAGAGGAGAACATATAGTTAGTCCAACTTTTGTTTAAGCAATATGAATGAGATGCAGTGAATTGACAAATTATTCTAGTGTGTGCTTTAAGCATGAACTCACTTCTCAGAACTGACGATGAGGTAAATCTGCAACAATATAGGAGTAAAAGACTAAAATAAGTACCTGAGAGAGAATAATGGGCCCGCCCTGGGACTCGAACAAGTTGTGACTCTTCATCAGTCCCACAATCTTCTCAGTGAACCCTTGCATTGCTCTCTGCAACATAAAAAGACTCCACTTAACAACCTTGGTACACGAAAAAAGATCTCTGACTTCAGTTTTTCTGCATTGTTTTGGGTGTCGGTTGTTATATATAAACTCCAAGATACCCGAAAAAAGGGAAAACCTTGAAAGGCTCATTGTCTGTTCGAAAGCTTATTCCCGGTACATACTTCAACCAAACAGGAAACCCTCTGCAAGCAACATGCAGCAAATTGAAATAAATGTTAAGAACAGTTTTAACCACAAATATCAGCAAGTAGATATAGAGGGTAAATGACCAAAAGTAAAAGAACAAAGGGAAAGAAAAACGTTGAGGTAAGGAACCGTCCAATTCACAAGAACTACTAAAAAACAGAGGAGTGTGAGGTACCCGAAATTCCACTCCGCACAAACATAAGGTCCAATGCGAATGTGGGCATAGAGGCCTGCTCTTTGTATTGTCTTTAGGAACCTCACTAGATCATATCTCCCTTCAAAGTTGTACTAAAGCCCAGACAACGATGCAGCATGCGAGAAGCCAAATTAACGCTAAAGGAAAGCGGAAATCCAGAAGGAAATACTTAGTGCAGAAAACAAATCAGAAAGGTAGAACAATTATATACATTTCCAGGAGTAGGCTCATGCACGTTCCAGAAAACATAGGTTTCAATCACATCCATGCCCCCCTCTTTTGCCTTCCGTATCAGATCTTCCCACATCTGAAAAAGCCCACATTTGTCGAGAAAATTAGTGACAACATCAGACAACCAAGTGAACACAACTAAACAGAAGCACAAACAAATTAAGTGGTACTTAAAAGGACGAAATGTAGAAGAGAAAGAAATGGAAGAGGGTAAAGTACATCCGGAGTGCTCCTTGGGTAATGAATAGAACCAGAAAAGAGGATTCTTCTCTGGCCATTAATCACAATTGCCTTCCTGTCGTAGTTTACGTTACACTGGATCAGCCGAGAACCCAAGCACATAACCGAGAACAACAAAATTACCAACTTGGAAACGGAGTTAATTCCCATTCTTCCCTTCATCTGATTCACAACAAGTTCCGTGTGAAGGCAAAGAATGAGCAGGTAGTCAAGAGTGAAAAAAGGTTTTTTGTGGTTGTGTTCTACTTGGTCTATTGTGGAAGAGAAACAGGACCCATGGCTGCGTTGGACTCCCACTCACAGGTTTCAGACTCTTAAGTTTAGCAGAGCAACATATATATATATGTGTGTGTGTGTATAACTACTGCATTGACAGCTATTAACTTCACACAGTTAACAAGTGGCAATAGTGATCACTGCGTGGCTGTGAGCTACTATCTAAAACAGTAACAATAACATAACGAGTATCTGACAAAACAAGGTAAACTACCGGATAAGAGTAAAACTAAGAAGCTTCTATACACTGTTTTTCTTACCAAGAGTGAGGCTGCATATCACTTCATCATCGTTGGTAAGTGTTTAACGCGCCTTAAAGGATCACAGCAACAATTCAGTTGATACGTAAAGTTTAAGAAGGTTCAGTAATAAAAAACCTTATTTCGAATTAACAAAGAGCCTATTTTCGAAAGTATCCTTAAAAGAATCTACTAATAAGGTTAAAGTGCAATTATTTGGCCAAGCTCCGTACATTTGTACCCAACATTCAACCATCCCACAAAAGAAGAAAACCTGTAGACGTAAAAGATCACATGTAATCAGAATTTAGAAAAGAAAGAAAAGAAAAAGGACCCACGTTCAACAATTCCATGTGAACTAAAGAAACAATCTCATCAGCATTAAGTGATGAAACCCAATACATTGTCGTTGTCCGTCTTCTTTGTCACAACTCTTGCTTGAACTTTCCCGTCTCCAAATCTTTTCTTGTCAAAAACTCAGCTCAAGATCGCTACTATCTGTTGTCGCTTTAATATCAAGCTGCAAAACAACCCTTTAGATCCTGGTGCCTTTACTAGCTTCCTGCCTAAAATTCATAAACATCACCATTACGTTAACCATTATGTGTCTTCTTCACATATGTTACAAAAAGTAAAATTGAAGTCAAGATCAGTGAACTTGGCTCACTAAGGGCGAGTACAAAATCAGCTTGGTATATCAATATAGATTGTGAAGCTTAAATTTCATACTCATTTAAAACTATGAATACGTATAAACTTAAAATAGTTACATTTCATAACTTGGTTAATAAATTTTATTAATATTTAATAACAAAACTCTTTTATGATAGACTTGTTTTTAGTAAATATACACTTATCTCATAAAACGTCGAACTGAAATGCATGCAAACTTCTTCAATCCATTAAATCTGGTAATCATAGTGGAAGAATCTTTGTTGCCAACGGTAAAAACTGAAGCATAAGCATATTCATTCAGGGAGAAAAAAAAAAGGTAAGAGCCGGTGCATCATAAGTTGGTACCTAACGGAACTTTGAAGGACAAAAAAGAAAAAGAGTCAAAGCTAACGTCCACTAATGATAGTTTTAATTCCACTTATGTCGTTAACTAAACCAAGACCCATCTGAACAATGCTCATGATCGTTGTATTCTTCAACTTTTTATTTTTTGTTTAATCAAAGGGAGCTAGTGGTTATGGTAGGTGACTTCCTTTTCTTCTTGTCTTTTGCTGTGTAGTCTTCAGTGGCGTGAAGGGCGCAGCACAAGTGTACACTGTGGGGAACCCTAAACCAACGGGGTCATGGACTCATGGTGCTCTCACCCGCAGATTTCGTATTTATTTAGATGTCTCAAAGGAAAAGCGTCTGTTTTGTTGGTAAGACTAATACAGAGACCGTACAAGTCACCAACCCACATGCCCATTCTCTCCATTATTTCCTTCTCTTATCTTATCGTATCACATCTTTTCTGCCATTGAAACCTCACAGTCCTTTCATTCACCTTCCTCAACATCATTCAAGCTGTTTAGTTTATTCTTTATGAACGACTGAAAGGTTAAAAAATGAAGGGGGATTAACGTGTGCTGAAAGGGAAAGGCAAAGGATCACCGAAGGTGCATGAGGGTTCCCAACCATTAGATTTGATATAGGCTTTTATGGGTCCACCTGACCGTAAAAGACGAGAAATTCGTCGGTGCACCTGACTTCTATCATTTCCCCTATGGAAAAAGGCCTTGCTGTCTCTTTCTCTCTCTCTGTCTCTCATAAATTTGACATCCACCTAAGCGTTACCCACCGTCAATGGCCGTTTGTCGAGTACACCTATTGAAGTGCCTGAGCTTTCTGAAGATCCCAATTCCGTTAACGTCGGTTCAAGCTTTAACAGAATATTCTTTCTAGCTAGGAGTTGGCATCTGGACGTCTTACGAGGGGAACGGGATCTCTGTTGTTGATCATTCTTAAAAGTTAAAACCGTAGCCTTCCACGTGGTGAGAGTTGGTGCGTCTTGACCTTTTGCTTTCTCTACATCATTTGGCGATTAATTAAACGAGGGATAATGTCAATCAATTTGTTATTTAATTATTAAATAAATTGATATTATTTTATTTAAATAAAATTTAATCAATCTTAAATTTAATTAATTTAATTCATGGGAGAGAATATCATATGCATATATTAACATAAGATCATATAAAAAGAAAATTTAAAAGAAAAGGAAAAACAAGAAAAGGGGATTCAGAGCCAACAGTGTTGAATAAATCTTTCAATTATTTGCACATTTTATTTGTCCTAGTCTTTAGGTTTGTTAGATTGAGTCTATAAGTGGTGCTTATTATTTAGTAGTTTGTTAAGTAGTTCTTATTTTTTTGTTCCTATTTGTTTTACATAAGCCTATTTAAAAGCTAGCTGATTGATTGAATAAATGCACTGGTTTTATTCCTCTTCCTCTGTTGAATATTATTAGCTTTATCATGTGTCCAATTTCGCTCTCTCTTTTTATTTTTTTTGTAACATTGGTATCAGAGCCACAAAAAGGGATTGGAACAACTGTAAAAGAAGATATCCTCTGAAAACTTTGTCCAGCCAGCTATTCCTCACTTTGATGGTCAATATGATCATTGGAGCATGCTGATGGAAAACTTCCTAAAATCTAAAAAGTATTGGCAAGTTGTTGAGTCTAGTGTATCAGAACATGCAGCTAGTGTGACACAAACAGATGGACAAACGTCAGAATTGGAAGCACTAAAGTTGAAGGATTTAAAAGCGAAGAACTACCTGTTTTAGGCAATTGATCGAACAATCCTCGAAACTATTCTCAGCAGAGATACTTCCAAACAGATATGAGATTCTATGAAAAAGAAATTCCAAGGATCCACTAGAGCAAAGAGGTAACAGCTTTAAGCCCTTCGTTCAGAGTTTGAAATGCTTCGAATGAAATCAGGAGAGTCAGTTTCAAATTACTTTTCAAGGACAATGGCAATTGTCAATAAAATGCGTGTTCATGGGGATAAGATGGAGGATATGATGATACTTGAAAAAATTCTTCAATCAGTGACACCAAAGTTTAATTTTGTGGTATGTTCAATCGAAGAACCAAAGGATATCGATGCACTTTCATTAGATGAACTACAAGGTTCATTGATGGTCCATGAGCAAGAGCTGGTTCAGCAGGACAAAGGGGAGCAAGCTCTAAAAGTCTCCATCAGTAGCAGTACTTCATCTCCAAAGAAAAGAGACAGTCGAAAAGTAAGAGGTTGTGGGAACAAGGGTCGTAAAAACTCAGATGATGATCAATGGCATGACTCTCAAGGGAGAAGAATAGGTCTAGGTGGCAAGAATTCATCCTCTGACAAACTAAAGTTTGTAGATAAGTTACAAGTTAAATGCTACAGGTGCCACAGGTATGGACATTATCAATCTGAATGTCATACAAATTTGTCTAAAGGACATGGCGCATAATCTAACTTTGCAAAAAAGGAGTAAGAGATTTCTTTACTGATGGCTTATGATGTTAAAAAGCCAATAAATTCAGAATTATGGTATTTAGACACAGGGTACAACAATCATATGTGTGGAGATCGATATGTATTCTTAGAATTGGATTAATCCTTTCGAGACATAGTCAAGTTTGGTGACAATTCTAGAGTTGCCGTTATGGGAAAAGGAAAGGTACTAATTCAGACTAAGAAAAACTCAATTCATATTGTTTCTAATGTGTTGTTTGTTCCAGATTTGAGATCAAAGTTGCTTAGTGTTGGTCAACTTCAAGAGAAAGGGTATGAAGTTACTATCAAAGGAGGAGTTTGCAAAGTATTTAATGAAAAATTGGGCTTAATTGCCCAAGCCAACATGACAAAAAATCGAATGTTTCAGCTACATCTCAATACTATTCCTGCATAGTTATGCTTTAATGTAAAACTAAAAGAAGAGGAATGTTTGTCGCATTTTCGCTGTGGAAATCTAAGCTTTGGTGGATTAAAGACACTGCAGCAGAAAAATATGGTGACAAGTCTTCCCCAGTTCACAATTCCTTCTCAAATCTGTGAAGAGTGTGTTGTTAGCAAACAACACCGTAATCAATTTCCAAAGGGAAAATCATGGTGAGCTAAACAAGCTTTGGAGTTGGTTCATTATGATATTTGCAGTCCAATTAAACCTACTTTTAATGGAGATAAAGGATATATAATTACCTTCATTGACGATTTTAGTCGAAAAACTTAAGTTTATTTTTTGCAGGACAAATCTAAAGCTCTTGAAGCCTTTAAAAACTATAAGGAATTTATTGAAAAGGAGGCTGGTTATCCAGTGAAAGCTCTTCGCACCGATCGTGGAGGAGAATATTACTCACAAGAATTTGAAATTTTTTGTGAGACCTATGGAATTAAGAAGCAACTAACAGTAGCATACTCCCCTCAGCAGAACGGGGTTTGTGAAAGGAAAAATCGTGCTATTTTTAACATGGTGCGTAGTCTTTTGATGAGAAGCTGTATTCCAAAGAATTTTTGGCCTGAAGTAGTCAACTGGACCATCCATATACTGAACAGAGGTCCTACTTAGGCTGTAAAAAATATGATACTAGAGGAGACATGGGGTGGACAAAGACCGATAGTAGATCACTTCAAAATTTTTAGGTGTGTTGCCTATGCCCATATCCCAGATGAGAAGAGAGAGAAATTGGATGCCAAGGGAGAAAATTGCACTTTTTTTGGTGTTAGTGAACAATCAAAGACTTATAAACTTTACAACCTTGACACCAAGAAGATTGTAATAAGTCGTGATGTTGTTTTCAATGAAGAAGAAATATGGCCATGGTCTTAAAGCATAGCCAAACAGCAAATTCCAGCAGATTTAGATGGAGATGATGACATAGGAACAATCTAGCCCCACCAACAACATATTTCAGCAACTGATGATCAATAGAGTTTCTACTGCCTCTGAAATTGCACTAGAAATAACATAATCTAGTGCAAAAAATGAAGCAACAAGGTTGGAGGCTAAACGTGTGCGAAATAAACCAATCTGGATGACAGATTACGAGGTAACTGAAATTGGTGAAACTGAATCTTCTCTCACTCACTTTGCTATGTTCTCAGATTTTGGCCTCACAACTTTTCAAAGTGTTGTCAAAGATCCAAATTGGTGTAAGGCCATAGATGCTGAAATTGCTGCAATTGAAAGAAATAATACTTGGGAATTGATTGAGCTTCTTAAAGGGCAAAAGAAAATTGGTGTAACGTAGGTGTACAAGACGAAATTGAAGCAGAATGGTGAAGTTGACAAATACAAGGCACGCTTAGTTGTAAGAGGCTATGAGCAGGAGTTTGGTGTAGACTACAGTGAGGTTTTTGCTCAAGTCGCACGACATGATACCATTCATTTGTTAATTGCAACAGCAGCTCAAAAGTCATAGCCTATCTTTCAGTTAGATGTGAAATCAACCTTCTTATATAGAGACTTGAAAGAACAGGTATTTATTGATCAACTTTTGGGTTATATTAAGAAGGGAAATGAGAAGAAAGTATATAGCTTAAAGAAAGCCCTTTATGGACTAAAACAAGCTCTGCGTGCTTGGTATAGTTACATTGAGGCTTATTTTCTTAAAGAAGGATTTCACAAGTGCCCATATGAACAAACACTTTTCGTTAAAATAGACAATAGAGGAAAAATGATTGTTATTTGCTTATAAGTAGATGATCTTATATTCACTGAAAATGATGATATCATGTTTGAAAGGTTTAAGAGATCTATGATGGTTGAAATTGAAATGTCTTATCTTGGTATGATGCATTATTTTCTTGTTATTTGAAGTAGTTCAATCTGCTACTAAAATTTCTATTTCCCAAAAGAAGAATGTTGGAGAGATTTTAGATGAAAGAATGCAATCCTGTGGGTACATCAGCTGAGTTTGGATTGAAGTTAAACAAAGATCATGAAGGGAAGAAGGTTGACAGCACACTCTTTAAGCAAATAGTAGGTAGTCTAATGTATTTGACTACAACAAGACTTGACATTATGCATTATGTAGGCTTGATTAGTAGATTCCTGGAGAATCCAACAGAGAAGCATCTCTTAGTTGCCAAGAGAATTTTTCGGTATTTGCAAGAAACTAAAGATTTCGGGATGTTATACAAGAAGGGTATAAGGTTAGAATTGATTGGATTTACTAATAGTGATTATGCAGCAGATCAAGATGATAAAAAAGCACTTCGGGTTATGTCTTTATGCTAGGTTCAGGCGCTGTCTCGTGGTCTTCAAAAAAGCAACCAATCATCAATTTATCAACCACTGAAGCAGAATTTGTTACTGCAGCTTCATGTGCATGTCAACCAATTTGGTTGAAGACAATTATTAAGGAACTGAACTTTACGCAGGGGAAAGCTATTACAATTTATTGTGACAATAGTTCAGCTATAAAGCTCTCTCAAAATCTTGTTTTACGCGGTAGAAGTAAACATATAGATGTGAAATATCACTAACTACGAGATTTGAATAAGGAAGGAGTCATTGATCTCATATAGTGCAAAAGTGAAGACCAAGCTGCTGACATATTTACTAAAGCTCTCAAGTTACTGTCTTTCGTTCGATTGAGAAGAATGCTAGGGGTTTGCTCAATAGAAAATCCAATTTGAGGGAGGGTTATTTTTATTTAAACTGAGTATTTACAAGTTAGTTTAAGGGAGGGATTGTTAAATAAATCTTTCAATTATCTGCACGTTTTATTTGTCCTAGTCTTTAGGTCTGTTGGATTGAGTCTATGAGTAGTGCCTATTATTCAATGGTTTGTTAAGTAGTTCTTATTTCTTTGTTTTTATCTGTTTTACATAAGCCTATTTAAAGGCTAGCTGAATAAATGTATTGGTTTTATTCCTCTTCCTCTGTTGAATATTATCAGCTTTATCGTGTGTCCAATTATGCTCTCTCTGTTTTTTTTTTGTAATTGAGGGAACATAATCATATATGTTCTCTAAGTGGTTTGGGCAGTAAAATCGAGGGTAAAATATGTTGTCAAGACAATGATTAATTAGCACATGCAAGATGCAACTCCTAATTAATTTCTTTAAACATCAATCCCGCAAAAGCATGCCCTAAAACGCAAGCAATCAACGGACTCATTGGGACCATGCACGTCGCGTCCTGCTGCCGTTCCCATTAAACACTTACTCATAATTGTATGCATGCTAGGTTCTTCGCACATCACATTCATGTTCATGGTCCCGATCTCACGTCTCCACCTAACTCCGTAAGCTTCTTTTGTTGGATTTTCTGCTCTTTCAACGGCGCCAAGCTCACTTTGTGAAGTGGATAGGATTCTTCCCCAACTTTTGCCTTTGTTTCCTTTCCACTAGCTTTGGCGGTCATTGGGAGTGCAATTTCGCGCCAGCTGACACGATATTAAATTGCACTAACGGCTTTTAGCCTTAGACAATTGTGCTTTTTATGATATACGATTCGTACGTGGAGCACTAAAGACAGCTTCCCGTTTAGTTAAAGTAAGTGCGTTAGGTATATCATAGTGAAGTAGCAGTTTCAGGTTTCCACCTGGGCTTTAAAACTACAACCCATTTGAGGATGGGATGGGAGAAGCTTCGAAACGTAAGTGATGAGCAGAGCATTTCTTATAGACTACCTTAACCTACCTAGTCATCAAGTGCCCATTTGGAGAAGGGCTTTAAAAAGAGCACCCTTGGTTATGTTCCTTTGATTTTCCTTGTTTTGGGATTTCAGTCCAATACATTATCAATCGCAGTTTGGTCCTTACTCATTATTATATTCAGTTCATAAAGACTTCCCTTTGATTAGTCCCTATTTTTTAAAATGTCGTTTAATAACAGCTTATGCTCAGCACTATAGAGCACACCCATTTTATTTTGGGTCTTTGGGCTATAAAGCAACAAACCCAACACTTTTCGCAGACCAAAGGAAACAACAACACATGAAAATGTCTGCCTAGGTACGAGCTAGACTCTGATATCGCGTCAAAACAGACAAAGCTTAAACCCTATGTATTAGATATGGGATTCGGCGTTTTACGGAGCATCGTTCGACCCTTATCAAAAACGCTGGTATCTCGTACCTTAACAGCCTCACAGCCACCGGTTTTGTCTCCAAAAATCAAATCCCAGTTTGAAGCAGCTATACCTAGGGGATTGCTTCAATGGCCGCATTTCTCCAACCAATACAGCATCTTCACCGAATCGAGCCACTACGATAGCTTGACTGACCACAGATTTCCCAAGCGAAGACCCGTTGACAAACCTCGTCGAAAAAGGGCCAGTTTGAGACCTTCAGGTGATCGGTGAAGTTCATGGTTCTAAAGATGATTATTTTCTTCTTTATTTTCTATCGTGTAATGGGTGTGGTGTGTAATACTATAATGATGGTGATTGAATTGGAAATGTAGGGCCCCATGCTTGGGTTCGGTACGTACCCGGAGAACCTATTCAACCCAATAACCCTAATGAAGGGAGTTTGAAGAGAAGGAATGAAAAGAAGCGTATGAGGCTTCGCCGAGCTTTTAAATTGGTTAGTATTTCATGATTACTTTAGGAAGAGCTGTTTTTGTTGGATTCTTGATAATTGTATCTGGTTAATCTTGTGGGCGGTAATTGAGGATCAAAAGTTTAGCAACTTTGATGAATGAATCAGTGTTTTTTTGTATATGCTAAGGGAATGTTGATGAGTGGATACACATAATTGAATTCTAGGACAAATTTTGAGTCTTGTTTTCTAGATTTTCTAAATTCCCCAGAACCGGGTGATAGAAGAGTGCTTTCACTTTTGGCTTTTAGCTTTCTAGTCTCTAATGCGCAAATAGCAAAAGGAAAGAAATATTATTTTAAGTAAAGGTTTCAAATCGTATCTCCAGATAAAAATTATCACATCAGATGAGAATGTACATAGATTAAGAGCCGAGATTCATAGGACTGATCTGTTTGCAGTTCTATAAGTTTTGACGTAAGTTGTTCCTGTATTGCTCTTTGTAAAGTGTTTAAATTTGGGGACAAGAAATGTACTAGGAAACTATATTTTAACTTTATTTATGTTATTAAACAATGCTTGTGAATGTGAAGCAGTCTAGGGATGTTGGATAAGCCTGTATGCTTAAGTTTACCATGGTGGAGTTGAGGAATCATTGATTGTTTGATGTCAAGTCTCGTGTAGACTGAAATGATGCAGCTAAAATAATGCATTTACTGTTGAAAATGAAGTATCAGCTATCTTCAATCTCTTGTCAGATTTATTTAATCCAGCCTTCATCTCTTCCAATAATGATGTATGCTTTTTGAGTTTCTTAGCCGAGACTTATATGCTCTCTAAAGTTTTTGACTCATATCTCCTCTGGTAATCTGCATTCTTCAATTCAGAGCTGCTGTATATCGGCAAATTATATAATTGCATCCATGCTCAAAACTCACACTACGACTTTGTGGAGCTTGTATGTTCTCCCCTTGTGAACACTGATGTTCTGCCTTTGCATGCATTTTTGTTCTCCCCTTGTGAACACTGATGTTCTGCCTTTGCATGCATTTTTACTTCCTATCTTGATGTAATATCTTTAGTTCAATATGGGTTTGTCTTAAACATGAACAGGCAGAGGCCAAGAAGCGAAAAGCTCAATTACAGGAGGCTAAGAGGAGGAAAAATATTAAGAGGGTGGAGCGTAAAATGGCTTCAGTTTCGAGGGAAAGAGAGTGGGCACAAAGACTAGCAGAGCTGAAGCAGCTCGAGGAAGAGAAAAGGAAATCCATGGCTTAGTTTCTTGCTCTGGATCTCATCTGCATATGGTATCGAAGCTTTTGCGACTACCATTTGAGAATTATTTGCTGAATTTCTGGGAATTTTTTCCTTCTCGGCTGATTGATTAATGAAAACTGGCCTATTTGATAGAGCCGGTTTCTGTGTATCTGGCGCCTTATCTTCTTTGCGATTGAGCTAGGTTTTCTTAGCAAACACAATTTAGGACATGGAAAGTAACTTTTGTTTTTACATTTTGGAAGATAGTTTTGAGCATAATCGGAGTAAGTCAATATTTGATTTCTACATCATGTTTTGTACGACCTTTTATGTATTCACAAACTAATTCTTCATTGTCATATCTTTATACCATGAAAGGCAAGAATTTACTATGGATCCAAACCCCTTCAAGAGATGACTGAGCTTTTGAGAGGGTCGAGGTATTTGATGCATTGCCTGCAAGCTTACAGTTTCGCCACTTCGCTAACCTTTTCATTTGTTGGCCAAGTGCTTCACACTTGCTTGCTGCTGACTGTTAGATCTTACTGAAGAGGAAATGTTTGACGTTTCATGTAGTGATTGGTGGAATTGTTTAAAAGCTTGACAACTGGATACGCACAAACATTTCCCAAAGAAAAATCTTGAAAGACCAGAAATTTAAGATGTCTATCCTCTAGAAATGGGCACTGCCATAACTATAACTACTGCCACTAACTGCGTCCAGCAGCTCATCCACAATGGCAACCACATCTAGAGTTGTCACTGCACGGAGCTGTTGCGTGGCTCCACAAGCCCAATATTATTGATGGGGTAGTTAAGCAAGGCCACGTCTCGTTTATAACACACATCAAGCCTATCCAATCATCCCCCACTTGCGATGTGATCTATGACAGATCGTCGAGAAGGGGTCAAAGCAGCCATTGCTATTATCTAGCCGGATAGGGACACCTAAACTAAACATGAAGACGCTTACTCATTTGCCCTTTCATGAAAATAGGCATGCACATTCAGCTCTTTCAATGACAAATTGTAAACCAATCCTGAGCCTTTCCTTTTCAATTTACTATTGAACTTGAGATAAATTTGAGATTGTCTTGAATTCTTGTTAACCGAAGTTTGAACAATATGACACTCAACTCTATTTGAGAGCAACCTAGTCGTGAAATTCACAAACTTTGGCTTATCAGTTTCCTCAGTATGTTAATCCTCTGCTAGTTGAAATTAGTTGAGTTTTCAGAGCTATTCTAAGTTGTCTGTCACCTTTATTGGCAACTTCCTCTTCATCCTTACAGTAGGGAAGTATACAATCTTATCTTTCTCAGCTACCCACCTGGAAGTAAATGGAACTGGTGTGGTCAAATTAGCTAACATGAAACTTTTTTCTTGACAGGGTTCTCGTAAACATATAGGCTAATATATGAATACATTTCAGGGAGGGTACTCACCCGAAGCTGGTGGTTAGGTGATGAAGGAAAACTGCGATCTCTAGCCTGGATAGTTCTAGACCAGGACACAGCCTCTGCCCACCGCCAAAAGGTGTAAAGCAATTGTTAACTACAGCTGCTCCTGTTTTCTGAAACACGACAACTTGATAGTTAATTTATGAGTAAACGTGTAAGAGCATTTCCTTTCACAAACCAAGGTTTATAGGAATGAGTTTTAGGAATCCTTTGTTATAATCTTGTCAAGTAAAGTTTAACATACCTCCCACCTCCATGGATCGAACTGGTATGGGTTCTCATAGTATTCTTCATTCATATGAACAGAAGTAAAAGAAGTTAAGACACACCATCCTTCTGGAATCAAATTCCCTGGAAAAGAACCATAATTTCTGTTAGTTTCATGGGAAGATAAGATAATGACATTGAACCACCAAAGAAAAAAAACCTTTAATTTCCACGTCCTTGACAGCTTTCCTCCAAACAGCATTAATGATATTCGCCAATCTAAGAGTTTCGCTGATGACCTGGTGTGGTGACAACAATAATCCAATGAACAGAGAAAAGAGAACATCATACAAGAACTCATAATTGGGTCGGATACTGTCTATAGTAATTCTACACCTTCTGGTCTTGCCTTGCAAGAACACGGAGACTTACATTTTGAGTAAAGGTCAAGGACATGTAGTCAGTCCAACTATATTCATCACAGGAACTAGTCCTTTTCCTCTTCAGTTCCATGTTCTCTTCCTATTAACAGACACGGATCGAACATATGTAAACACCAAAGAATAATAACAAGGACATCCCCCAAGAGTGGGATCAGTTCCCATTTCTGAAGAGATATGCCGCATGGTTTCAGGAAATCTGTCCTGAGGTAAGAAACTGCAACCGAGAAGCCATTTCAAGCTTCAATGGTCAATTTCATGTATACGATAGGCTAAATTTTTAGCAGGGCACTGCCCTTGTGTCAAAATTTTCATACTATATGCTTAAAATAAAACAGACATTCACTAAACAGGCATTATTGTGATCACTTAATGCATATGGCTTACGATAGAAAATTTCAGTAGAACAGAAATTGCTTGCATCAATCAATGCCTTAAGAAATTTGATAAACAGTAGAAACAGAAATTACTTGCATCCATCAATGCCTTCAGAACTTTGATAAACTGAAAAAAAAAAAAACTTGTAGTGAATGGTAATAGCGATAGAAGAAGACGGAAAGTTTTACAAAAAACTTCTGAAAATGGTACCATTATCGAAAGCTATAATGATCTTTTGTCTAAAAGACAGGGAATTAATAGGGTGGACCTCTCCTGACAATCAACCTCTCCAAAACGGCAAAGAAGCGTCCACACAACATTGTAGGGTCCATCGCACTTAACTCACGTGTGTCTAATGAAAATGACATTTTACTAAAAGTCAAACACTTGAAACTACAGTGTGCTATGAACCAACCATGCTGGGGCCCACCAAACTGATACTGGTCGTTAGATGGAAAGGCCAGTGCCATCATGACCAATAAAAATATAGAGATTTGTCACATTTAATTTTAATTCAGCTGCGAGTGATTATTTAGATATTTAGTATGTGGTTACGAATTTTCGTTGGATTTAGTAATTGAAAAACAAATTAGGTTACGTGTAATAAATAATTTAGATAGATAGTAACGCAGACTAGTAGTTAGTTAGTCGATATTGAAGACCGACCTTTAACTGCCTTAAAGCAACAGGACAGTCACTGAGGAATTTGACAGCTAGGGTCATGGCTGTAGGCATCGTCTCTTCCCCTGGGATCATCATCTCTATGATATTCCCGGCGATGAAATCCAACGGTAGAGGCCTCCTCTCGTTGGCTTCATCGTTGTCACGTAAAAGAGCGTCCACTGCGTCAGTGACTGACATGTTGGCTCTATTGTAGTCCACTGATTGTTTCTCCATTGCCAATTTTCTTTCTTCTACAATCTTTTTCACCATCTTGAACATCCTCTCCTTAGCCTATACGATCACACATTAGACAACAGCAAACCATGTTTTGAGATGGACCTTATTACATATGGCATGCATTCGACGATCAGTTTGAATGTGTTACCTTCAGGGATTTATATAACCTTGTTCCAGGGAGTTTGATAGGTAAGCAGATTAACCCTTTAATAAACTCGTCGAATTCAGTCTTCAGAAAGTTCAAGTCATCGCCTGAGCTAATGCTAATCAATACTTTAACCAGAATCTGAAACGTTATCTGTGTGGAAAACCCAGAAAGCAAAAGCTTCATAAGAGTTGGCATAACACTCTGTTTTAGTGTGTAGAGATATTATGAGACGAAAGTAACCTTTTTTACTTCCGTCTGGACGTAGATGAGGTCATTCGTTTTGTGCTTCCAGGAAGCCAATGTGTTATTGACACTGTTCTCAATGTCTTTGGTGATTCTGCTTTTGAGTTCTGATGATTTCAAGAATCGACAAATTATCCCATGGACACGTCTCTGCAAGTTCCCATTCATTTGGAGTATAGAATGCTCTCCCATGAGCTCCCTGATTGATTTAGGATAAGCAGGGACGAAAGAGTTGCCATGGTTTTGTAAGACAGCTTTGTTGACTTCAGGATCAGTGGACACGATGATGGGAGTTCCCAGGATGTGTGTTTTGAACACTTTTCCGTATCTGAACAAAGTGAAAAACGAAATTGATGCGAAAGAGAAGTGAAAAAAAGAGAGACTTGTTTTATTATACAGGCATTTGAAAATAGAATGCAAATGGTCACTTCTTTGAAAAGTGAAAACCCGATTGACACAAAAGGCTGTGGTTACTGACTTCACAAGCTATACCAGTATATATCTAAAGGTCCAATTAATGTAGGTCAGGCTTTACTTTCTTTTACTTCACGGAGCTGCCCTTTATCGTCTCGTGCAGGGTTTTGCCTTTGTCGCAATCAAAATTCTCCTCCCAAGTACGAAAGTAGGTTCTGGTGTATAGGTTAGTTGGCTGGTTGTTACCAAACGAATTGTAATCAAGTCATTATTATGAGACATCTAATTTCATACTAAATGCCTATACTTACAACCCAAAGAAAGTAACACAACCTACTTTTTGAGCACTAAAAACCTATTCTAGTAGTCTAGCTAGTATGCTGACATGGTCCACTTATTATAGTGATTAAATGAGAGAAGTATTCATCGAAACCTGAATCATCTATTAGCCTGGTTGTGTAACTACTCGAAGTATTATTGTTATTTGGAGGGGGTTCACATAAGGTAAGAGAATCTGGAAAAGGAGCAAAGAGGAATGATCCCTTTTTGTTTTCTTTCTCCAGAAATTAATCACTAAGACATGGTTTCCGCTGAAGGATAATATCAAAATCAAGCTCATTTATGACTTTGTTACTTCTATTTCATTGAGAAACGTATATACAATAACTAATTTACATCGTATTCTTGCTAGTTTGAGTTACCATCTGTTGGTTATTTATCACGATCAATCCGCCCCCACCATCGGCCACTAATACTTATGAATACCTTTTGGAACCACTTCCACATGATTGAGGCCAGCCTCTAAGGCTAAAAAAAAGAAGGAAAGAACAACATAAACCAGGAAAACCAATGGCTTAATATGCTATCAATACACTACTAATATAGATTTAGAAGGATCAGTCAACGTGTAAGCCCTAGAAGTTGAGGAAGAAAAGGTTTCGGCTAATAATCGAACCGAAATGGATAAGAGAATAAAGCATGCTTATCTTTTCAAAAAGGGAGTTAGAAAAGTGGCCAATGGTTCATCCATCAAAAGAACCAGGATCAGTTTCAACTCTATTGAAAGGGGGAAGAAGAATAACTACAAAGATCAAGAGCATGTAGAATATTGATTAGGAAAGCTTACAGAGATTTTCTTTTCTCCATGAAACTAACAGGTTGAGAGGTATAACCACACGCAATGAAGTCGAAAGTTTCTCCGATAAATGGCCAACCTAAGCTTCCCTTGGGAACTCCATACGTCTTCTCCACTCTAAACTTCGCTTTCCAGTACCAAAACCATCCTACAACAATCACCACAATCACCCACCAAACTGTAGCCCATTCCATGTTCACCAAAACCCTTTTGCCTACTGTTTCTGAAGAATCTAGCGCGTTAGTTACACAAAAGGTTTCGATCTTTATGAGCTATATCCAATACAATTGTTGATTTTAGGCTCTTAATCAACTCCAACTACATGCAGGTTCTCTCAATTAAGTATTACTATTATATATATTTATAGATATATTTCTCTGAAATGATCACTGGGGCATGGTTTGAAGGTGAAAGAGAGGGGGAGACGCAAGAGAAAGACAGAAAGAAAGAAAGAAAGAAAGAAACTTTATCACTCCCTCTTACTTGTCCTTAATTTGGAAGAGAAAAGAAGAGAAGTGACTGAGAGAAGTTGTGGAGTGGGGGGTGACAGATATCTTGGGTGGGGAACTGGGGAGATCTAGAGCTTGCAATTGTCATTTAATGAGAGGTGACCATTTTTGGTGGACAAATTGCACCCTAGTTGGCTTCACTTTGTCTTCACGACCTCTTGGATATTTCGTTTAGCTATGCAATGAGATCGATCGTCCAAGTAAGATATATCTAATTTTAAAGAAGGAGAATTTGATATAAAATGACCTCTTATTATGTACAAAATTAATTATTAAATTAATAATACTTACCTATATGTTATACAACTTTCATCCTAAATTTAAAGTAAATATGACTTGTAATTATGGCTATATACTAATTAATGAAATGAAACTGAAAGGAAATAAACATCCAAACCATCATATAAAGTTAGATAAATAAATTAATGTATAGATTAGAGTTTGCATAGTTTTTTTTTAATGTTTTGATAACTTTAAATGTCATTATTAGTCAAAGTTTCAAATGCAATATAGAAATTATATTCTTAAATCAAACTTACGTATGTTAAATTGTATTAAGAATCAATAAAAGTCATACAATACCAATATTATCAATTATCATTCATTTTCCTTTTTATTTTGATATCTCTCATCCCTAAAAGAAGTAAAGGCTTTGTCTTTCTATTTCTTTAGTATTGAGCCTTTTGATATATATGTTTTTAGTTTAATTCAATTTATATGTTTTTGTAACCCTAACTTACGTCATTATTTGACTTACTTTTTTTGTTTGTAAATACTCTTGGTTAAATAATATCAACTTTTTATTTTTCATATAATAATAAAAAGCACCTAAATGTAGTTGAGCAGAGCGAATACATCATTCCATTATAGCCTTTCACGATCAGGCACATCCCTTTCACTTTGAAATGAATAAGCAACCATGTTACTGATAAATTGATGATGTTCATATTTAGACATGAGAGAAAGCTTTCATGAATTAGCAAGGAAGAATATAAATACAAAGTATATTATCCTGATTGTTTTGAAAAACTTTGTTTCCCTTTCTTCGTATATAATTCTTAAACCTTATAACTAGAAAGTTTTCATTTCACTGTTTAGCACAAAAAAGAAGTAATTTTTTACAATGATACCAAAATTATTTGAAAAAATAGAAACAAATAAATAACGAGTAAATGCATTATAAAATAGATTTTAGTAATATTATTATGATATACTTTATAAAAAGTTGTATTATAGCACAAACCGTAACTTAAAATGGTAAAATTTAAATTTTCTGAATAATCTTATTTTTAAGAAAATGCAAACATTACTATCAAACTATTACCTTAAGCTAATTGCACTATAACATGATTTATTAATTTAATTAGTTATTGAGTTTATAATAACCGATTAAAACAAAAAGTAACAAAGTTACCCTTTTATATATGTTTTCCAAAATGTAAGTGAATTTATATTATAGTTTATTTAAAATAAATATAATCTTATTTGTAATAATTTTCTTATGATCCTATACTATCAATATGATTGTCACTTTGATTATGGAAAAAAGATTTTAAAGAAAAGATGTGTTTTAATTAATTATTAGTTAAAGTATCAATTATTTAAATTTACAAAAGCCAAAAAAGTTAATTAAAACTATAATGGCAGTCCTCTATTTTATATATAAAGGTTCATCTCCTTTTTCACTTCTTTGTGCAGCATTATTACTTGAACGTTTATGAAATTGCCATCCTTACACAATAATTAACTTAAAAGCGAATGAAAATTTCAATAAAATATATCAATTCTTTAATATTCTACCTAACTTTAACACATATATTAAGACCCTGTAATTTTTTTTCATAACTAAAAACTAATAAAATCGATCAAAAATTTATTTATAACTTTAAAATTGAGTTAAAATTTTAAAGATATAATATTTAGTAAAATAAAATATTTATAAACGATTGAATAAATAATTTATTTTTTACTTTGTTTTATATTATGGAAAACAAAAGGAGAAAGTTGTGTACCTTGTTTATTGGAATTAGAATGTTGTGTAATTTGTATTACATACTAAACAAAATAATGAAGCATAAAGTGCAATATGCACTAAATATTATTGTTAAATAAATATATTTTTAATGAAAATTTAACCTTCAAAATAATTAAGGACATAAAATTTCAATTATGACCAACTACTTAATCATTATTAGATTATCATATTTGGTTTACAAATTGCTCCAACCAAAAATTCTAATTTCATAATGAGAACAAGAATTTTAATCCAATTCCAAGATTTAGTTACATTTATTATTCATCTAGAAACTGAAACTCGGATTGATTCTCAGGGAACGTTGCTATACATGTATATTGGTTTGAGACTTTCAAGGAAAATGAATAAAACATTATTTCTGTTCGTATAAGGGCATGCACACAGAAACGAACCCAACTTGTCAGCTTATTCTGCTATATATTTGTGACCCTAAACTAACGTTGTATAAATATGGAGGACACAAAACTGACCCAATATCGTATTGTCTTCATCATTCTCAGAAATAGCACAGTCACCGCCACCACCTACCTGTACTCTCTCGCTGAAAGCTCAGAGATTTGCTACTGTTTACATTTTCTCTTTATCATCTTTCGAGGTGGGTAACTATTATCTGTTATTGGTAGCTAATGACACATCAATAGAATTTAGTGTTTAAGGGATCAGATGATTTATTCCCGTCTTGTTTTGTGGGATCTATTTACATTCGTGGACGTATATAATTATATATGAATAAGATTTAATAGAATAAGGTAGCAATTGTTTTATTTTATGCAAGTAAGCTGGATTCTTGCCATTTTCCCGTGGCTGCAGTAGGAACAACTGTGAAGTGCTTCGACTCCTCCTGCATGCACGTGAAAAAAGATGATGGGAACATAACATCATTATTGTTTTTTTCATATCATCACTGACGTGACAAAAAATTATAATATTTTTAATGTTATTATGAGTCCCACAATGCCACGCTTACGTGGCATTATGGGATTTCCTTATTTCGAATTAAGTATTAAAATTATTAAAAATGAAATCACAGACAAATTTTCAAGTGCTCTGGTTTATTCAGATGGTGAGTTTGATGAAGGAGAATATTATTTCTGTGAACTGGAGTGCATTGTGTCTTATTATGACTACAATAAGATCAACAACAACAAACTCCCACCAGATAATGATAAGAACAAGTTTGCCTTTAAGTACGAAACTTTCAATAAGTCTTGTGACATCGTTTCTAGGTTCCAAAGATGGCGAGCTATTTGCAACAGACATGCAACCATGGATGCGCTCTTTTAGGTCCTCTCTTTAGATCATTCTCTACTTCATCCAAGCCTTTGGTGGAGGTTAAGCCCAACGAGATCGACATAGTCTCTGGAATTCATGAAGAACATATTTGTCATAGGGTATGTTATAACTATTTATGTATAGGCTTTTAAATTGAATTTTAAATGATAGATGCATATTTTACTATATTTATATACTAACATTTGATGTATTTTGCTTGATATTTTATACTTTTATTATATATATTTGCTACTTAATTTGCTCTAAGTGTATTTATAAGTTATAATAACCTTTATAGATTAAAAGGAGAAGAATTTGAAGGAAAACATGACATAAAATGAACATTTGAATCAAATAAGGGATATAAGGTTGTGTTTATGGCTGTGTACGTCTCATAGCCCATGCAGAATTATAAATTATGGAGATTTTAAGATATATAAGGTCCAGTGAATGCTCGTACCATATATCTCCTAAAAATCCTAAAAATTACTATAAAAAGATGTGAGCTGAGGCAAAAGAAAGGACTAGACATTCAAAGGCGATTCTAGACGTGTAGAACTTTTAGAAGGGACGATATTGATCTAAAGAAATAGAGAACATGAAGAAATCATCAATTGTTCCAATAGATTACAACAACAAACCTCAAACCTACAAAAACATTCGATATAAAAAGACGAATATTTAGAATTATGAACTTTTTGTTTTCTATTCGTTTTTCTTTCAATTTATCTTTGATTTCGTTTTATATTATGAGTAACTAAACATCTTTAGTGTATGGGTGTGATGAACCCTAGTTTTTGTTAAAACATGTTTTGATTCTTTTATTTAATGTAATTATTTTGATTGATTTATTGTGATTCAATTACGTGTTTTATATATGTTTTAATAGATTAGGAAATATTAGCACATAATCCGATTTCACAATATAGAGATTGAGAAATCCTGTGTACGAATATATCTATCGTAATTGAAAGGTGTTGATTGCAAATCTACAGATACGTTGATATAAGTCCTTTAGATTAGGGTTAAGCTTAATAACATAATTAACAAATCGGTAAAGCAATCCTAGAATCTTTAACTTGAAGAATTTAGGTTAATAAAGTTAGGATTAGTTGTTAATAGTCTCAAGAGAGTTATTAGCATAAGATAGAAATTTCTATGGTCCAATAATTAATAAAACAATTGCATAATAAAATGTTAATTATCTAAGGGTTTTAGGGGGATCCATTACCTAGGCATTCGTTCGTGATATTCATTGCTTTCTTAATGATTTTCCTTTTTTTGCGCATTATTATTTCTTACTTTATTTTAATTGTTTAAGTATTATTTTTAATTAAAAACCAAAATCCAATTCGTAGGCTAGATAATAGAAGAGAGTTAATTACTAGTAATCATTGTCTTCGTGGGATTCAATCCATACTTGCCTGTGCTAGCTATAGCTATGCTGTGCACCTGTGGTTAATTCAAATATTGATATTAGAAAAGTATTAATCAAGTTTTTGAGGCTTTTGACGGGGATAGTGATGTTAGGAACACCAGGATGCTATTACTCTAGCCATTATTTTTTTATTGTTTCTTGTTATATTTTTGGCGCATTCATTTAATTATCTTTTGATCTTCTCTATATTAACAATGTGTTTGTGGTTTATTTTAGGGATTAAGGTTTAACATCATCACCATAACTCACAATGAAAGGATGAAATGGATAGTACTTTTATGGGAGCCACAATATGTTCTCATGTAACATTAACGTATAGGAAAGAGAGGTATCCTAACATATGTTCAGAGGCTCAACCGATATCCATGTTGTCTTGTGACATTTGTGGGAGTAACCATTTCAATCATAAATGTCAATCATGAACTTATGTATGGGAGCAATTAGGCATATACAATCAACCTCGAGGTGAACCATACGAGAACATTTGCAATTCATAATGAAACAAGTTTTACACTTATGGATGGAATGATTATGCTTCAGCTAAATATTTACATTAACAAGCACCTCAAATTAAGGAGCCAACTCTAGAAGATATGATGACAAATTTTATTCAAGAATCAATCATGAGGTATTGGGAAACAGAGGCTCGTTTACAAAATATAGTGAATCAGATCAACTAGTTGGAAAAGATAATATCATACGAGATGCAAGATATTTTGCCTATTTCTATTGAAAGAGGTCCTAAAGAACATGGAATAGAAATCACCCTAAGGAGTGAAAACGAGCTTCCTAAAGAAAATGAAGAAGTAGTAAAAGAAGAAGAAGCCTTTATCCAAGAAGAGGAAATTGAGAACTAGTAGGAGGTAATTGAAGAAGATGAGCCATAAACCTTTATCTAAGAGGAAGAAGAAGAAGAGTGGACAAAGGTGGTTAAGGAAGAATTGAAAGAGGAACCAAAAAAGGAAACTACGATGAGGCATTGGTATCCACCTTAAGTATGAAGGGTTTCCACTTCCTCTAAGACAAATTGATTGTGTCAACTGAAGATTCAAGGAGTTTTATTATTCTCTATCCTTTTAATAGTTTGTTATTAAAAAGGCATTAATAAAATCTAATAGTGTTATTAATCTAATCAATTATGTGCTTATGATTATCTTGTAACAAATGGATTACTTAAAAGCTACAAAACCACTACGCGGATAAACGAGCGGAAGCAAGCCACTGATCATAGACCCAGGATGATGGTAAATATGCAGGGTCCACTAAGCTAACGACGTTAAAGAAGTTCTACAAGGAAGGCAACCTATGAGTTAGTTTTAATTTTATTTTCCATATTATTTTGTTTTTGCTTTAATGTTAGTATAGGTTTTAATTAATTTTTATTTTTCATGTGGTGTGTTTTAGGATAGAAAGATTGAGCATCTAATGAGATTGAGCATAATTTGCATGTTAGGATATGCGTGTTTATGAGTTATAATGCTAAGGTGCAAAATTTTTATGTTTGAGCATCAAATTTTAAAGTTGCACACGTTCTCTGGACATGTTAGTGCAACTTTACACATTTTGATACACACTTGTGTACCAAACCGTGTAAACCTGCAAAAAGTTGTGATTTAGTGGCATACATAGATTGGCGCATGATCGTGCATCAAATAGTGTAAGTCCGCGACACACCTTTAAAAATCCTAACTTCTTTAGATTTTTCATTCTCTTTTTTTTCCTCTCTCACTGCCGTCGTTGCCTCTGCATTCTCTAACCCCAATTTTTGTGTCTTTTCTTGCAATCTATCGACTCCTAAGTTAGAATCTTTTCACTTTCAACTGTTTATGCATGTTTAATTGGGTGTTTTGTGTTATTTAATTTAATTATGCTTAAAACATTTGAATTGAGCAATTGAGACTTTTAGCAAATTTTTGTGATTTATTGTCTAATTGTGGTTTAATAGTCGATTATTTTCATTACCCAATTGATTTCATGATTTAATTTGACTAATTGCATGAAATTTGGGTGAAATTTCAACTTCAATTGTATAAACTTGTGATTTTTGCTCATGAAGTGTTTAATTGTGATACTTTGTGTTAAAATTAGGTTAATTAATTGTTTTCAATGTTAATTGACATTGGGTTTATCTTTAATTGCACAAGTTTGATGCTTAATTTCGTCAATTTTGAGTAATTGTTATTTTAGGGTTTTTAATTTCAAATTTAGGGTTAGAATGGCAATTTAACAATTAATTTAATTTAATTTGTTAATCACAAGATTTCTAATTTTAATTTTGAGATTAATTAGTTTGTTAGTTAAATTTCTAATTAAATTTGTTTATTTATTTATGTTTATTTATTAATTATTTCTATGTGATAACTTTTTATTAATAGTTTGCTTTTGCATTTAATAAATTAGTGAACATAATCAATTTTAAGTGTGGTGAAATGTGTATTCTTGTAATTTATCTATAAATCTTCTCATACTTATTCAAAGTTACAGACACATTGACAAGATCACAGCGAGAACCCCCCAGGAAGAGACAATAAGGAGAAGGATCTTCCACTACAGTTTAGCCCCCAGAGCGACTGAGGATACTATTGTTTAATGTTAGGGCCCGGTATGAAAATACTAACAAATGGAGGAATAAGATGAGTGTGGGGTGTGCCTAGAATTTTAAAAGATGTTGTTAATAATGTGAATTAGGGATTGTGTAAGATTATTAGAATGTTATAGTTACATATGAATCTTTCACGTGTACAAAAAATATGTATTCATATAAAATGATAACAATAGTCCTTGTTCTTGATGAGATGATGGATTGAATAAGGGGATTATGGAGTAATTGAATGTTTAGTGTGTGTTACAGGTGTTAAAAAACTTTATTTACCTAATATATGTTTTGAATGCTCTACTAATTTCTTTGGTTTTTCCTCACATTTAACTTTAGTTCCATCGTTTGAAATCGATTCCAAGTTGATGAAAGGATCAAATATGAATTGATCAAATCATTCACTCCACAATCTAATAGATAATTGATTAATCAGACGAGAATAAAGATAGAGTTCCATTGTACATGTTAATATTGACAATAAGGATTGATAGTAAAAAGAAAATCTTTTGAAATCATGAGGGTTCAAGACCCTCTATCCCACATAAGATTTTGAGTTTTGTGTGTCTACCGTTTCACCACCAAGGCATCTTGAAAGTGAATCGTATTTCATGAATATGATATCTATCTAGTGTGATGTATGGAATATATGACAAAGGCAGAGTCTTAAAGTCTTTCTATTGATCGTTCATGTCATCTAGACCCGAGTTGGACATCAAATTGCTTTGATTTAGGCTGCTCCCATTTTAGTCACTACTACTGCGGGAATCGCTTTTGCTTTCTTTTCCTCTGGTTACTTAGATGTTTCAGTTCGTCAGGTTGTCTCTTGCCTGCCTATAGATTCGGCAGTAGTTTGAAAGGTTGACCTATTCAAGAATCTCCGGATCTACGCTTATTTTCAACTCCCAGAAGCATTTCGTCGTTTACTACGCCCTTCCTGGTTTTTGGGTGCCTAGGTATCCACTGTAAGCCTTTTTTTGTTTGAACCTCGCCCTTAACTTTAAGATTAAGGCTATGCCATCCTAAGGTACTACTAAACTAAAAGGAAGGATCTTATCAACGTCTATGAATGATAAATCATAGATCGAACCGCTGAATAGAAAAAATTAGGTGTTATCGTATAGCTTTGTACTGGCTAAGTTCATGAGTTAGAGATAAGTGGACTCAAACTGTTGACATCTGCCACAGGATAAACCACCGCCTCTTAGTCCCCCGACTGATTCTACCATAGAAGCCAACGATAGATAATAAACTCCCCCCTGAACACAGCTTCAATTTCATTGTATTGTGCTCTCCAAAGAGCAACTCTTCTTAAAAGGTGCTGAGTTGGATTCACATTCTAACTAAAGATTCCTGTAGTTCCGGAGGATATAGCTACAGGAAATGAATCAAAAGGTGAATCAAAAAATAGACACCTTTTGATTCATACATGTATATAATTTAAGTGGTAGAGATTTGGTATTTGTAAGCATATAAAATTGCGTATGTACAATAAAGACCTAAGTGAAACATTTGACACATAAAATAACTAAGTGAACAGAGTGAAATTTGTGAGAAAATTTATTGGATTTTGAACAATTATTTTAATTTTTATTCATATTTCTTGGTGAACCTAAGCTATGAGATTTATCATATTCCTTTCATTTTGTTTTATTTTTTATATTTTCTCAATAAGACAAAGTAATGTATCCATTTATATTTTTTTCCATTTTCAATCTCCTCCATTAAGGGCATTTAAAAGGTAAACAACATTTACTTTTAACATGAACTTTAGAAGAGAATGGTTTCATTATTATAAACCTATTTTAAGAACATCTATGTGCAATTTTGATGATTATCCTCTAACAGATGCCAATATTAGAGCTATTAAACTAAAGATGTATATGGCACATTTTGTCCTTTTTAATAGGTAAGATATGTAAGGCTTAAAGAAGAATTACTAAGATGCCTATATGATCTTTGGTGGAAATAGAAATTGTCAAAAATATTCTAAAGATAATTTGAGGTGTCCTTGTAATTATAAAGGTAGAGAAGATAGGTGCAAACTTATACAAATTAAGGGAGAGATATTGCTAAAAAAATAAGCACCAATCACTTTAAGCAATCTAAATGAAAGATATTTAATATTATGGCATCAAAACTTGGAAATATATCAGAATAAGGAATGGAGATCCTTATTGAGTAAAAGTCATTACATATGCTCACAAATGTATTGCTACTATTTTGTTAGCATTATGTTACAAGTAAGTAACTCTATGTAAAATTTAACATATCAAATTCAAGATGTAAGGTTGTTTTTAAATTAGTTTACTTTAATGTATGAGAAGCACTAGTTCTATCTCTAGAAGGAGTAAAGTGCTTTGTGTCTGTATTGATAATTATTATATGAGGTGTTGGGTGTACATTATTAAGAGGCAAACATATGTTTTCTTAGTTTTAAAATATTTTTAAAGGTGCATATTGAAATTGATTATGGTACAAAAATTAAGTATTTGAGGATAGATAATGAGAAAAATATACTAATAATGAATTTGATGCATTTTATAAGAAATAAGGGATCAAAAAGATAGTTCACTAATATATAAT
The DNA here is from genome assembly GCA_025629805.1 of Erythroxylum baracoense. Lineage (NCBI taxonomy): Eukaryota > Viridiplantae > Streptophyta > Magnoliopsida > Malpighiales > Erythroxylaceae > Erythroxylum > Erythroxylum baracoense. The sequence continues at coordinate 24,865,165 of JAOTAY010000189.1, forward strand.
CTCCTCAAGCTGCACACAAAGATAAGGCTTTCCATCAAAAGCCATTAACACTGCTTGTTAAATGCATTTAGGTTAAAGACATTGATGGAGATGTGGATTGAGAAGCTAGTAGATTATTCCAACCTTTATTTAGTTGTAAGTTTTTTTGTATATTATGTATAATATCAAAGAAATCAAAAAGCTAATTCTAAAATCCAGAAAATGCTCATTTTTATGATACGCTGATGGAATGAAGGAGTATAGCTTATGGGATCTTACTACTTTTAAGGTTATTATCACTATGAACATCACCTTTATTGATGATAAATTATAAAGGAAAAAAGAAGACAACAATACTTTGCAAAGAAGTTCAGAAACTACAAGGAATAAAAAGAAAGGCTCCTTTTGAAGCAGCACCACGATTAATATATTTAAGAACTAATTGAGTTGGAAACTCTAAAAGTTCTTCAATCAAATCACATAAAAGACCACTAAATTGGTAATCATATTATAAAATATAGAAAAATATAACATATTGCCTTTTAACCGAAGATAGGGAGCCATCAACTCTTAAAAAAACACTAGATAATCTAAATATATCTTAGTGGATGATAATAAACATAGAAGGAAATGAAACTCTTTATAAAAACAAAACTTGAAATTATAATATTACAATATGGAAGGAAGCCAATTGATGATAACTGGTTCTATAAGATTAAGTGAAATGGTGATGATCAAGTTAGAGTGATTTGGCACAAGATAGCTACAGAAAGGATATGCTTAAAAAGAAGAAATTGACTTTAATAAAATATTTGTTCCCTGTGATTTGACGTATTAAACTTAGAATAGTCCTAAGAATATGCATTGTGTTTGAATTAAATCTAGAGCAATTTGATGTGAAAAATACTTTTCTTCATATTGATTGAATAAGAAATTTATATGCTCTAATTAGAAAATAATCTAGTTCCTGCCACAATCCACATAGCTCTATAAAGTACTGCGATATAGTCATATCTCCCTGCTTCATGTTATGCAGTTTATTACAAATATAAAAATTTTATGCTTTATTACATACTTGAGAGTAAGTCAAAGAAGCATCTTTCCATACCTTTGTTGTTGGTCAAGTAACCAATTTGTCCGAGCAATCTTCGGTTTCATTGAATTGATGAGCCACAATATCATGAGGGAATTCTCGGACTCCCATTGATTATAATCAAGATTATTGATATCAAGTCTCTGACTATCACCATTAATGTAACCTTGTAAGCCTCTAACTTTTATGAATGACAAACAAGATCTTTATCAAACATGCTAATTGATTCCATCAAGTTTCACTAGACATATTTAAAGTGAAGGATTATCAGAACTCGAAAGTGTTACTTTTTTCCCATCCATCTTTTTTAGAATCAAACAGGACAATGAATAAATATACCAATAGAAAGACTTTAGAAACAAACAGAGATTTCTGACATCTTTTTTGACAGGTTATTGGAGGTCAGACACCTCAGGGAGGATGAATAGGGGTCGGAGACACTGGTGGTCCAAAACCCGAAATGAAAAGATGGTCAGAGGGTAGGCGGAAACTAACAGCCTGTGGCGGCATATGACAGAATGTGGCTGCACTAATGGTGTCGAGTCTATCACAGATAGGGTCATCGGTCGGTTTTGAAGCAAGCTAGGTGGGTGGTGAGATTAAAAACACCTTATTTTTGGGCGAGTACAAACTTAGTTATTTATTATTCTGAAGAGAGAAGAACAACTAAGAAAAAAGAATTATGAGAAGAAAAAACAATTAGATAGGGCTCTGATATCATAAAGAAAGCAATTCGGATAGAAAAACAGGAGCGTTGAAAAAAAGAAGAAGCATTTTTAGTAGTGAATTGAGGTATGTAGTACAAAGGATTCTTATGGTATATATCAAAAAGGCCTACGAATATTTAAGAGATATTCTAGCTATCAATTCACTCAATTATAGGAAGAAATCACTACAACTATTAATTCATAAATATAAACAAAGAAATAATCAAATCTAATAACTCTAGTCAACACTAATTATGCAAGCAATTATACAAGATTTGTTAGTTATCTCAGTATCTATAGTTATTTTTTAATTCATTTTTAGTGTTGGTGATTTGATAGTAAATCCTCGTCATAATCGATTTCATTTGAAAAATTGGAAGTCTTGATGTATACCAATAGTAGGTTATTTACTAAAAATAGTCAACAAATAAACTTTATACTTTACGCTACGTTAACTTTTTACTTTTACAATTTTAATAGTTATATTTTCTTATATTTTCTCTTTTGTATGGTGAAAGACATATAGAATGTGAATATAGATGATATCAATTATCTAATTGAAAATTTATACAAAGAAATATCTATTGATTATATAGTATATTTATTTGTTAATTATCGTATGTTTATTTACTTATTTTGTTGCATAATTTAGTATGATTTATACAATAATTTTTTAAAATGTAAAGAAAGTGATGCAAATTATTAATGATTTCAACTATAACGAACATTAGTGGATAAATATAAACTTCTTTTATTTGTCAACTTTATTGGATATATCAAAAGCATAATAAATAAGAAAAATAAAATCATTCACAGATTTGCAAAATCTTTAAGCTATTTTGAAATGGTTATAATCTACCATAACTACTTGAAGGTATTATTCCTTGCAATTTTTTTTAAGGTTGGAACTATTATCTATGCTATTCTTCTTGTTTAATTCTCTCATTACCTTTTACTAACTTTAAGCAAGTTTTTATACTTTAGCTCATGGAAATTTATGTGCTTGACTCGCACACATCCCTTTGCTGCTTTTGATGCTACCATACTTCTTTGTGCTCAATTATAGGAAATCTGGCTGTCTGGAGTTTGCATTTGCCCATTCGTTCTCCAACTAGCAATAAGTACTGAATTTGTTGTGTATTGAGACAGAAGGCCCAAGGTGTTTTTGGTGTTTAAAGACAGTTTGCACCTAAAGTCTCTGGAGGAAAGGCACGACCAATAGGCATGGCCCCAAAACCAATGCCACGTCAAGGAGGGTCAAAAAGCTCCAAAGGACGGCCGCAAACCTTTTTCCATGGGCATATTGCACTAAGTTAAGAAAAAGCATTTGAAGCCACCTCTTTTCTGCTCCTTTTCCTATCCAAGATATGATCTGTATTGGAAGCATGTCAAGTGGAAGAACCTTTGTGAAGTCATACTTCTATTCGAAGTAAAAGCTACAGTCATTCAAAGTTGACGTAGTTCTATTCGAAGTAAAAGCTACAGTCATTCAAAGTTGACGTGCTTGTTTATGACCAAAGCACGTTTAGATTAGATTTCTATTGCTCAAGCCATCGTGGAAACTTAGTTGATACGCGTTCCAAGGGACAAAAAGCAAGTAACGATCGAAACCTAGTAAAATGTTCCACTTCATTCTTGTCCAATCCAAAAGGAACCCAAATGTTGTATTAACATCTTTTTCTTTTTCTTTTTTCCTATTTTGGTGGGTTTTGCATAATCAGGCAATGTCCACACGCCTCCTTTCCACTTTTTGTCCAAGTTTAGGGTTTGGCATTTTCTACCCTCGACTAATGGCAATTAAGTTTATTAGGAAATATTGCAATTATAGGCACTTGGGAATCGTACAAAGATAGATTAACCTTTTACAAATCGCAGAATAATCGAAAGGAATGCATTAGCTTTGTTATTGATAGGTGATTTTTAATCAAAAAAAGGTATCGCAAAAATTCCATTGGGACTTGGCTTAACGCTTGTGGACAAATACAATTCTCGGTTTTGTTATCAGATCCACGTTATCTCTTATTCACCTTCTAAGTGAGTCGACTCTCTTAATTGTATTTAGATAAAGACATTAAAGATTACTGAAATGGGATTTAAATCTTAAAGCAAACAATTGGCACAAAATAATCATAGAGCAGGACCTTTATTTGCGTCTTAATTTATTGAGGGATACATTCAATTTCACTATGCAAGAATGGAAGCAGTTTTCTTCATTCAGCTATGAGCCTTAAATTGTTGCCTGTTTCAGGTAAGTGAAGATAGAAAGTGAGAAGGAGTTTTATATATTCCATTAGGGTCCATGATGAACTTATCCAATGCAGGAGTGCGTCTGCATTCATATGCGGTAACAGATCACCTGTTCCTATTATTATGTTCATATCCTATTTCATGAGTATTCATCCATCTAATAAATGGGACTCACAAAAAATAAATGGATGGATACTCATATAACAGGGTGGGAACAATGTAACAGGAACAAGTGATCTAAACACTTCATATTGGGGGGATCAGATTACTTGTATCTGGTAATCTGTTCCTACTCTATTCCATCAATTTTCAGTGATTCAATTTCTCTCTGGCCCACTTGTTGGATGGCTAAAAATTGATGGAACATAGTAGGACCAGACTATCTGATACAGGTGATATGTTCCTTGTAATCCCGGAGTAGCTTCAATTCTGACTTTTGATGCCATCAAGTTAGTCAGAAGAAACTCACAACTTTATGTTCGACAAAGGAAAATCAAAATATAAAATGAGGGTATTGTAATCATGGTCTCCTAAGGTGTTAACCTAGCTTTTAACACTTCACTGTACTTCCACATTGTTGGGATGTCCACTCGTAGACAAGGGTTTAATCTGTTCTAAAATATGTAAGATAACCTATAACTTTGGTTCAAAGTTTGAAACCAAAATGAGGGCAATGTTATGATACTGTATCGATATTGAAATTGGATTTGATTTTAATATCATATTGTAAGAGTATCTGTTAATACCAGACACTATTTTGGATAATGTTTTATATTTATAATATAGTCCCTAATTTTTTTAAATTTACAATATAGTCCAAATTTATGGTCTTCAAATAAAAAGATCCCTAACATAGAAAATTGTAATTCATTGAATTTTATACATATACATTCATCAACAAGTATATTGTAGCTTCTTTTTTTTGAAAAATTATAGCACATTAATGAAAGGCAGTAGGTTTAATTTCAAATGCTTTAAAAAAGAGTAATCCAAGCATCATAGATATGTGTTTCAGAAAGAAAACTTACCTAGAGATGATCAAAAGCATTTTTCCAAAACTTTCTTTTAATTTTCTCCTCTCTTATGCTTAGGTTACATCTTCCATCTCCCTAAAAAGAATAAAGCTTCCAACTTTCATGTCTTCAAATCAAATGAGTTGGTTACCACAATAGAAACTGTCCTGAGCCATCCCACTTTGCTTCCTCTTACTGCCTGCTTTCTCTTGCAATATGTGTGTTCCCATATATGCCACTTTGCTTTCTCTCACTCCTTGCTTTCTTTTGCAACATGTGTATTCCAATATGTGGAGATGCGTGGTACGATAGCTAGTGGTGGCTGACAAAGACATTCGTCGGAGACTGAGAGGAGCTTCGCTGTTAGAGAGGAAAATTAAGAGAGAGAGGGTGGCAGAAGAAGATAGTCAGATTTTAAGGGGGGGTGTGGATTAAGTTTTCTTTTTACAAAATAGTCCCCCAATTTTTAAAAATTTACGGTACTGACAAGTATTCAATCGATATTTTAAATACCGATTGGTATCATGCAAAATTGCTGTTGTTGACTGGCACTGATGTCCGGTACTCTTAAACGAGCTTTGTACCATTTTTTGGGCAATATGCTACGTTCCGATTAGTATGGTACGAAATCCATGATATTGATTGAGATACCCTTCTTAAATTTTGATCAAACTTTAAAATATCAATTTATATATTTTGCCAATTTACAAAAGAGAAAAAATGTGATATTCTTGATCGGGGTGTCCAAGCCCTAATTACAATTCATTAACTTCTTGTAATAGTTGTGGAACTATGCTAAATTTAAAAAAAACCTTAAAATTAGTTTTTCTTAAAATTAATGAATTAAAACTATTAAAAATCAAAATAAATCAACCGAATATATAGAGTGAGAAATTTAATTTTAATTAACTTCAATTCAAAGGAATATCTCGTTTAATTGTATCATTGATCTCTGATTTAAAAGGAATAATTTTGAAACCTATTAGGATAGTCATAATAAATCTTAATTTTTTCTAAATTAGTTGGTTTAAACTCGACTAAACCCTAAATTAAATAATTGAGATAGCTATAAACATAATAAAGAATATGTAGCACCCACATACCCCCTGTTAGGATATATGAATGCCACACAAAATAGCACAAACAAATCAAAGCATACAAAAACTTCCAGTAAACAATTCAGACAACCATACATTAAATTACATAGTACGTAACACAAACTCACTGAAACATCTAAACCAAACTGAAGTATTGTTGTTACAACTTACAA